>JADKXX010010151.1:0-17284 GCA_017310255.1 Butorides virescens | reverse complement strand
TGTGTGTGTGTGTGTGTGCATGTGTGTGTGCGTGTGTGTGTGCGTGCAAGGGCAGGGCTGTCCCTGACCCCGCCACACGTCACCCTAGAGCTGGGTCTCTCTCTGACCTTCCCATGTGTATCTGCCTGCCCTGGCTGTTCCCCCGCTGTCACAGCACCCAGCCCTCTCTCCATGCCCACTGTTGGTTGTTTTTTTGAGGTTTTTTTTGTTTGGTTTTTTTTTTGGCAGGTGTGCAGCAGGGCTGTCCAAGCCATGATCGAGGTGTTGGCCAAGCTGGGCCGTGGGCCCGTCTTCCTGGCAGGGGAGGTGCTGGAGTGCGTGATCACTTTCACCAACCCCTTATCGGCCTCGTCTACCTCCGCCAGCAGGTATGGCAGCCTATGCTGGAGGGCCCTTGGTGCATGAAGCCTCGAAGTGGCAGAGATGTCTGGGTCCCTCCAGAGGGAGCAGCCCTCCCTCCCTCCTGAGCAGCCAGGTGTAGTCATGGCTGGCTTGTGGGGCAATGGTGCCAGCTCAGCAACTGGTGACTTTCCTGCCCGAGGTACTCCCTTAAGGGTGCTTTGCGCCATTGTTATTTCAGGGCTGAAACTGAGGTAATTATTCTGGTTTTCTGCCCCCAAGAAAGAGATGAGAAAAAAAAGTATGCAGTTTGAGATGCTCTTAACTGCCCCTCAGGTGAGCACTCAGCAGCAGGGTTACTGGCAGAAAATGAAGCCAAACTGGCTGTCAAAGCGGGATATCTCGTTACACCAGGGTGACAGTCTCACAGGGCAACATCCAGACAACATCATTATTTCCTATGTTTATGGAAGGACCTCTCTCTGTCTAGCAGTGCACTGACATATCAGTGTGATCCCTGCCTCCAGAGCTGACTGGCCAAGGGGTGAGCACTGCCTGAAGTCAGAAAGAGGCAGCTTCTGTGGCAGCATGTGCTGTGGCTCAGTGTTCAAGTGTTGCATCTCCCCTTATCATTACTGTTCCTGGAATAGGTGTTGAGGAAGCGTGAGAAGGTGGGAGCTTCCTATATTAGCTCACAGGGGGTGACTCCACGTCATAAGTAGTCACACAAAGTCTCCATGTCCGCTGAGTGTGTGGCCCTGTCTGATTCTCCAGGGGGTGGAGACTGCTTTCTCATCTTGGGCCCTTCCTGGGAAGCGTCTGTTTCCAGCCCTGTTGGGTTCACCATCCTTTCATCACCAGCACGCATTTCACACGTGATTGTTTTAGTGGACTCACTTCCAGTGCTTGCAGTCTCAGCAGCAGCAAAGCAGCCTGTTGTGTTACCGCTGCAGGGCTTCTTTGTTTATTGCCTTCCTTAACTTTCCATCTTCTCTTCCTGGTTCCTTTTGCCTGCTGAATTCAGCTTTCAAATTCAGCTGGGGCATAAGCATCTAGCTTTCTGGAATTTTGTCTTGTGTGGTGACAGTGCTGTTTTTGCTGGTTCCGAAACCTGGGACTGCAAAGGTACCAGGTGGAGTGCTTTTGGAGGTTCACAGCACAGTTACGGGAGTTTCATTTGGGAACTTCAGGTGTGTCATGATCTGTAGAAAACCATCTCTTGGAAAAAATAAGGGGTTTAAATTAAAAAAGCAGGTGACCATACTGACGAGACCTGGCTAAGTCATACGAGTGGCAACACCAAATAGATTGGTGGTTTGGAAATTGAGGCTGTGGGTTGCGTAAAGGCAGGAGCCAGATCAAAGCACAGTCATGGCAGCAGGCAGAGAGACCTGTTGGGGACTAGAAGCTTTCAGGGCTAGCAAAAGCTGCGTCGCAGGTGGAGGAACTGAGGGGCATGCATTTCAAGCACAGGGACAGAATAGAAGGACAGGAAGTAAATGGCAGAAAGTGAATTTGATTGTGGTGTATGAGGCGTACAAGAAGCAAAGCTCTTCTGCCCGAAGGCTGCATGGAGCATGGCCCTTGTGGGCTGTGGGAGTTGTATGGGGAGGTGAGAGAAGAGGGAAGCAACCTTGGCACCAGTGCAGAATCCTGCTGTGCCCTGCCAGCTGGATGAGCCAGGTCTGCTGGTAGGAAGGCATGTGCAAATTTTGTTTGGGCGTCTGATTAAAAAAAAAGAAAACAATCCAGTGGCAAAGTGCTGAAAATAAATGGGGGGAGGGCGGGGAAAGGTTCAAAATACAGTGTTTGAAGGTACTGTAATCATGCTAAGCTTATACAAAATTAGTAAACATTGTCTCTTAAGCAAGAGCATTTCTCTGTTTCCGTGTAGCAGATATCTTTTGACAGAAAACCTTACAGCAGCCCTTATGGAAAAGACATGCTGGTACTTTTGAAGATACAGAATTACAGTTGTGGGGTTGGAGGTAACTGGGTAGACTAAGCAACGCATGTTTGGGGAAAGGCAGCCAGCACATACAAAAGATCAAACAGCAAATTATTAGTCAGCTGAAACGAATGCAGCACGCCTTTTTCTCTGGTTCGTCTAGATGTTTAACTGCTCTGATGCGTCACGTCAGGAGATACCCATGTGCCACAAAAAATCCCCGTGCCACCTAAAACTCTGGTGTCCGTTCTTAATAATCAGATCACAATGTTAGGAAACACCGGAGGAGCCATACACTGGCTAAATTAATGAGACTGCTATTGAAATAAAAATTGATAGGCGAGTGTTTTGGAAACTGAAAGGCGTCAGTAATGCCATGGGAAATGCCCCGTGGAATGGCTGAGGTCGTAGCAGAGTCCAGACCATGAGACTGTTATTCTTCATGCTGGATGCAACCAATTCTTGTGGCCATACAGAGGGGGCCAGAATGACACCTTTGCCTCCCCTATAGCTGCCAGTGAATCCATTGTGTCATGAGAAGACAGGTCCTTATGAAGGACCCAGAAGCATCCTTCTGTGGTCTGGCACAAGCAGCAGTGGACGTTCTTGAGGGGGACAGTGCCATGGGGAGGGGCCATGGCTGTGCCCTGCCTGTCCTGAGCAGCGCCGAGCTTGGGGCATCCAGGTGCTGTGGGCAGGGGCAGCTGAACCCAGGCTGCAGACTTGTGTTGCTTTTGAGTCCGCCTGCTCCCCTGATGGTTGTGTTATCACCAGAGGTGCCTTTGCGTGCTGCTCTGCATGTCAACTTCATGCTTGCTGTAATCCGGGTGTAAAGCACAGACACGAGTGTTACTCTTCTTTGTTCTCAGTGAGATGCTGGCGTGGGCCAGCGCCCAGATCCACTGCCAGTTTCACGCCAGCGAGAACCGGGTAGCGCTCCCTCCCTCTGATGGCAGCAAGCACGACGTGCAGGCAGAGAATGAGACAGTCTTCGTCCCCAACAGAGGTGAGTGCTGCTGCTGTAATCCCGGGTAGGGACAGCGAGAGCACAGCCAGCAGGAGTCAAACAGACTGTAACGTGTGTCTTGAGGGCAGCACACCTAGGAGCAGGCGGAAAATCTGTGTTGCTTTTGTTGTGTGATTCCCTGGTGAT
Organism: Butorides virescens; assembly: GCA_017310255.1. Classification (NCBI taxonomy): domain Eukaryota; kingdom Metazoa; phylum Chordata; class Aves; order Pelecaniformes; family Ardeidae; genus Butorides; species Butorides virescens. The sequence goes on along the minus strand of JADKXX010010151.1, from coordinate 13,844 downwards.
GGCTGCTGCAGGACCTTGTTAATCCTGAGATCCAAGCTTGGAGTGAAACATGATGCCTGGCTGTCCAGCTGTTCTGGGAATCTCTTGTGATCTGACCAGGGCATGAGATATTTGCTCCTCCACCCCTTCTCTTCCCTATTCCTCCCTGCAAGGATAAGGCCTGGCTGGCTTGGACATGGTGAGTGTACCCCTCGGCCTGGGCCCTGAGGCTGGGCAGCACTCATGTGGTTCTTCTTCTCTTCCAGGAGAGCGGGGTCAGTGTATCCTGTCCACTCCACCAAAGATTCTCTTCTGTGACTTGCGACTGGATCCCGGGGAGTCAAAGTCCTGTGAGTCCTGTCTTCTCTTTCCCCACTCAGAGAGCTTGTCTCTGGGGAGCCCCGCTCTCCAGCCTGGCTTTGCAGACCCAAGTGCTTGCGGAAGGCAAGGTGCTTTGGTGGGAGCATGAGTGCTAAGGAGCTGCTGCATTGTCCAGAGACTGTTCCCTACTGTAGGAGGGCTGCATACTACAATGTGTCCCTCAGTCCTGCCCCTGGCCTGTGTCCTTTGCTGCAGATCCATTGTGTAGCTGTGAGGTGTAAAACGTTTTGAAATACCTGGCTGCAGCTGAAGGAACAGTTACACACATCTGCACACACCAGCAGCTGGGAAAGCTGCATGGCAGAAAAAGACCTGGGGATACTGGTTGACACCTGGCTGAATATGAGCCAGCAGTGTGTCCCGGTGGCCAAGAAGGCCGATGGCATCCTGGCTTGTATCAGGAATAGTGTGACCAGCAAGACCAGGGAAGTGATCGTCCCCCTGTACTGGGCACTGGTAAGGCTGTGTTCAGTTTTGGGCCCCTTACTACAAGAAAGATGTTGCATTGCTGGAACATGTCCAGAGAAGGACAACAAAGCTGGTGGGGGGTCTGGAGCACAAGTCTTACGAGGAGCGGCTGAGGGTACTGGGGTTGTTTAGTCTGGAGAAGAGGAGGCTGAGGGGAGCCCTTATCGCCCTCTACAACTACGTGAAAGGAGGCTGTAGTGAGGTGGGGGTTGGTCTCTGTTCCCAGGTAACGGGCGATGGGTGCCTGAAGTTGCACCAGGGCAGGTTTAGGTTGGACATTAGGAAAATTTTTTTCAATGAAAGGGTTGTCAAGCATTGGAACAGGCTGCCCACAGAAGTGGTTGAGTCCCCATCCCTGGAGGGATTTAAAAGCTGGGCAGACGAGGTGTTTGGGGACATGGTTTAGTGGTGGGATGGCAGGGTTAGGTTAATGGTTGGACTGGGTGATCTTAGAGGTCTTTTCCAACCTAGACGATTCTATGATTCCATGATTTCCTTATCTTTATTTCTTCAGCCGCGCTGGAGTATTCTTGGGATTTAGGTTGGCATCCTCCAAAGGGCCATGCTTCCTCTTCAGATTGTGGCTCTCTGAGAGAGCACAGAGTCTTCTGCCTGTTCTAGTTTTCCTGCTGTAAAAGTGAGCTCTTCTCATCTTCTCTGCTCAAAGCTCTCCATGTCTCCAAAGCCCTCAGGCAGTGTCCTTCCAGTGCATCCCCTTTAAGCTCTCCTTCACAACTCCTTTCCCTTTTGCTGTTTAGAGAAGTTTTCATCCTTTCCACAAGGAATTTGCAGCAGCTCATTTTCATTGTTCCAGGCAGCTTCTCCTACCTGAGTAGACAGCTGTGAAAATACAAGCATGTGCTGTTGTCTCTTGGTCAGTGGCTGCGTGACCCAGCCTGTCAGATTGTGTCGGATCTCCTCTGTGTTCCAGCTGCCCATGGTCCAGTGGCAGCATAGCATTAAGCATTGCAGGCTGCACATGGACGGCTTCCTCAGCTTGTCCTAGGGGTCTGCTGGGAACGGCTGACAGAGACCTCTCAAAGTCACAGAGCAGAGGGAGCAGAGAGGCAGTGCCTGTGGTGGAGGGGCCTCTGCTGGAGCATTGAGCTCTGGGGAGGAGGTGAGAGCAGAGCTGCAAGTGAGACCACAGAGCCATGGGCTGTGAGACGCTGGTTTTGAAGCTGGGATCTCCTGCCATTCTAGGTTTAGAGGGGCCTGACTGGAGGGAAAGGTGGACTGGGTGAAACAAACCTGGCTTGGCTTAGGTGGTTAGCAAGGTGGGGCAGTGCTGTCTGGGGCCGTGTCTCCTAAACAGCAGCATGCAGGGGGAAAGGAGCTGGCCCTGCCACATCGGAGCCAAGGTGTGCTTTCTAAAAATGGCTGTGCCAAGGAGGAAGAGACACAAGTCTCAGCTGGCCTGAGGCTCACCTGGCTTCTCCTGTGCTCCTTGCTGCTGGCAGGTGTGGAGCTGGGGCATTCGTTCCCCGGGAGCAAGGGGAAGCCCCTTTTCCTGGGGTGCCTCAGGCAGGCTTGGCAGTCTCTGGGAGAGCAGATCAGTGACTACAGCGCAACCTCCAGGTGGCTGGGATGGATTGAGAGGATTTCCTTGCGCTCTGGCTTTGCAGGCAGAAGCTGTTCAACCCCCAGCTAAGCTAGCAATAGTCTGTCCTTCCCAGTGATGTTGTATTACGTGTGTGTGTCTGTGTGTCTGCTCTGCCGCCTGGTGACGCTGACACAAGCGTCCTGCATCTTCCTTGTCCTTGGATGCAGCTCCATAGGATAGATGCAAACTCTTCTACACCTTGAAGTTCCTTGGCCGTCTGTTACAGCCTTTCCCCTTGATTGTGGGATGCACGCGTCCATTGCATGTGTCGCGTGCGATGCTGCTGTGTGCGGCACTGGGCTTTTTAGCACTGAAACCCCCATGTCACAGCCTCAGCTCTGCCGTGCTGCTCACACCGATCCCGTCAGCCTGCAGTGCTCCTCCTCTCACACGAGACTGCAAGCTGGCACGCTTGCAGATCATTCCTGGGGGCTCCTGCCAGCTCCGTGGAGGCAGAGTTAAGGCCGTGTGGGTGTGTATCTTAATTCTTCATTTCCTGTTTTTCAGAAGTTTTGAGTTTTGCTGCACAGTTTGGAAAGGAAAAAAAAAAACCCAAGAAATGTTAATTCTGCTTCAGCAAAGTACTATGTTATTAAACTGTAGCCAGAGCTGGCACATATAACTGAGGTTGTGTCAGTCTGTCTCTTGATAAAAGGCCTTGTTTTCAGTTGCCAACCAGCTCGTTCCCCAATATCTTCCCCTTGTTATGGTGCCTATATGTTGAAGTTGACTCACCTCCCATCCCTTTGACACACTGCCCAGAATGAGCTCTTTAAATTTGTCACGATAAAACATTTTCTCAAGCCCTCGAGTCATTTCTGTGGCTGTTTTTGCCTCCTCTCCGGTTTTGAAATACCTTTAAATATTTGGTAGATCACAGAGAGGGGAGGAAATGGAAGCAGCCTGGACATGGGCTGGGAGCCCAGCCAGAGCGTACAGCGGGTGGGTAAGGGAGGCATCTGTAGCACCAGGAATGTGCTTCCTTCTGGGATAGGCGTGGAAGCTGGGACTTCCCGAGTCTCCGAATTCCTGTGCCAGGTAGCAAACCGCCCATCCTCTTCGGGCAGCGGTGGTCGCTGCTCAAGATTATCCTCCCCAGGCATGAACGTCTTTGTGAGCACTCTTATTAAGCCTGGGGGCTACAGCAGTCTGCTTCCTTCCTTGGAAATACCTGATTTTCCTCCCTGTCAGGACAGTTCTCAGCTTTATCTGCACCCTGGTCCGTCAGGACAGCCTTGTGTTTTAAGGTGTGACAGCCTGTGGGTGCTACGCACTAGCACGGGCTTTTTTTTTTTTCCTTCCAGTTCTGTTACTTTAAATCTGGAGGTTGTATTTAAAATGTAACCCTAGCTTTTAATCTAAGCCTCAATGTTTAGGATGTGCCAGACATGGGGAAGGATCTGTGGTTTTACAGCAGGGTGCTGCCCTTCCTCTGGCAGGGTGTATCTGCGTCACGGTGGGCAAGCCAGAGAGGTGGAGACTTTCCACAGTTCACTGCTTGTGCCTTTCTTATTATACCGCGTGCAGTTTGGGAAAGCTGCAGAAGGGTTCACGCTGCGTTGAGAAATGTTGGGGTTTGTGTGGTGGCCAAGGGGCTTCTAGAGGGCTGGATGTGGTGTAAAGCCATGCCCTGGCATCTCAGAGGTCTCAGAGTCAGAGGCTTTGTGGTTTAAGTCATCAGTCTGTCAAGGGGATACGCCACAGGTTGTTGCGAAGGTCTCTTAATTGTTTCTTGGCCATTTAGACCCGGCGCTTCAGGTAAAAACACAGGAAGAAACTAATTTTTGTCGCTGAGTTTGAGGTTTGTGTAAAGCGAGTATCAAAAGAGGCATGTGGTATTGATCGGCACCTCCCTGCCGCATGGGGCAGAGCCCTGAGGAAACTGCAGCGTTCTGACTGCATCGTGACAGCGGCGTGCGAAGGAAGTGCGCAGAGGCAAATTCAGGTTGAACTCGTGATGAGTAAGTTTAGCTCTCATGTGTTTGTGTTCCTGGATTTTACATCTTTCACATTCTTTTGAGGCAGAGTTTGTGTGTGTGGTTGTATGTGCTGGAAGCAATGCCTGGATGACAGCGCATGTGATGTGAGGAGCAGTGTGCTGGTGCGGGGAAGCCGGGGATGTGCTTGGCCTGCTGTGGGGAAGAGGAGAGGGCAGAAAGCACCAGGCACTGTCCCTAGCTCAGCCCCGCTGCTGTTCCTAACCCTCATTGCAGGGAGCCTGCGGGTGACAGCTCCAGGAGCTTCCTTCTGGCCTTGGAAAGCAATCTTTTCTGTGCTCCTTGCAGATTCGTACTGTGAGACGCTGCCCATAGACGGCCCTCCCTCTTTCCGGGGACAGTCGGTGAAGTATGTGTACAAGCTGACCATTGGCTGCCAGCGTGTCAACTCCCCAATCAAGCTCCTGCGCGTTCCCTTCCGTGTCCTCGTGCTGCACGGTAAGGCCACGGACCGCCCTTCCTGCAGATACGAGCCTGGCTGCACCCTTGCCCCGCTGACACTCTCACCTTCTCCCCAGGGCTCAAGGATTATCAGTTCCCACAGGATGAGGCCGTCGCGCCCTCAAACCCCTTCCTGGAGGAGGAGGAGGGCTTAAAGAAAGATTCTCGCCTGGCAGACCTGGCGACTGAACTGCTCATGGTGGCCACTTCCCGACGCAGCCTGCGTACGTCATATCCCCTGCTTCAACCTGCTGTCCCAGCCTGGGCGTGAAGTACAGCTCAGGGCGCGCTGCAAAGATCTCTCTCTGGCAAAGCGAAGCTCTGACTGGGTCTGTGGAGCAGCTCCATCAGGGCCTGCTCGGCTCAGAGGTTCCCACAGGCTCATCCCTGCCAGTCTCAGGCTCTTCCTAATTCATCCAGAGAGACCCTCTCCCCAGCATATGGCAGCCAGCATGCCGTTTGCTCTTGCTCGCTGTGGGCCCGCCCTTCACACCCAAGCAGCAGGCGTGGGGTCACGTGTAACCCAGAGTGGCGTATGGAGCAGGGCCTCATCCTGCTGCAACCCTTCCCTCCCCCCCCCTCTTCTTGCTCCGCAGATCTGTATAACATCAGCAACACTCGTGGGAAGGTGGGAACGTTCTGCATCTTTAAGACCATGTACAAGATCGGAGAGGATGTCATTGGGACCTTTAACTTCTCGGAGGGAGACATCCCGTGTCTGCAGGTCAGCGCTGGCTTTGGGGTCACTGTGGGGAGAGGCAGGGGGTTTGGGTGGGGAAGAGGGAGGGGGGATTGGGGTAACACTGGGCTGCTGTGGGGTTTCTTGGAGTGTGAGGTCCCTTTGGGGTGTGAGATGGGGAAAGGCTCCAGTTTTGAGCTGGTTTGGGAAACGGAGGCCCTGGAGCTTTGCAAGGTTGTGAGAGCGAGCACCCCGCCGATTGCCCTGCAGTTCTCGGTGAGCCTGCAGACAGAGGAGAGCATCCAGGAGGAGTTCCAGCGCCGGCGGGGGCAGCCCGTCTCCTTCAGCACGCACGCCCGCCATCAGGAGGCCTGCCTGCACACGGCCCAGAGCAGCTTCAGCCTGCCCATCCCGCTCAGCTCTACCCCGGGATTCACCACCAACATCGGTTAGTGGCCACCAGGGAAGGGACACCCGCTCCTGCTGTTCTCCACAGGAGGATCCTCAGCAGGGCTGTGTCCTGTGGGAGGGAGCTGGCCTGCGTGAGGGGGATTGTTTGCATGTCCCCTTGCCAGGACAGACAGCGCTGAGACAGCTGCTGTCCCCGTCCCTCGTGGTGTTGGCTGCTGACCCCCCTCTTGCCCACAGTGTCCCTGAAGTGGAGGCTGCACTTCGAGTTTGTGACGTCTGGGGAGTCGTCGGGGACTTGCTTGGTTCGGGGGAGCCAGTCGGAGGCCGTCACCTGGACTGGGGTGGAGCAGATGGAAGTGGACACTTTCAGCTGGGACTTGCCCATCAAAGTCCTTCCCACCAACCCCATCCTGGCTTCCTACGTATCTCAGTTCTCCAGCACCAATTCCATCACCATCTGAAGAGGAGAGAGCTGGTAGGGGCCTGCGGTGCTGCTGGCGTGCACCGCTGGTGGGAATGGTGGGCAGGACTGTCACCAGCGTGCTGCGGGGCATGCATCCTAACGGCCCCTTGGGTTCATCTGCAACGCCCAGGTGGGCACCGGGCAAGTCTGTTCCACCTGTGGGTGGAGGAACACTGCGCTTGCTGCGGTGTCTTGTGCTGCAGCCCTCAGCCAGGAGCTGGACCCTTCCTGCCTGGGTGAAGGTGCGAGTCCCAGCACTCACCAAAAAGAAATCTGCCTCCTAGGGAATGGCCCGGCGTGCCTTTACCCCCTGAGGGGCTTCCAAGAGGGAAAGGCCCAGCCCAGGGAAAGGAGAGGGGAGCTTCCAGGGAAGCCCCATACCAGCCTTGGGTGAAGGCTGTCCCCCCTTCAGAGAGACCCCACAAGCAGAGGTCTGGTGTCCAGGTGAGGCACGCTGGCCACCTGGGCTGGGTGGGAGCCTGCTCTGGCACACGTCCTGCCTCTTGTGAGAGGTGTCTCCTGCCCACAGCCCCGTGCCCCCGTTATCCTCACCCGGAGGAGGCCAGGTCCTGGCTGCCAGCACGTGCTGGTGCCCTGGAGACGGCCGCACGCTGCGGCAGCACGATGGTGATGATCCAAAGCTGAGAAGCACTGAGCACCTGGGCTGTGTTCTCTGGGCGTGAAGGCATCCTGCTGGTCTCGGGATCCTTGGGGAGCTGGAGTGAACGCGTGCCGTGCGTCCTTTGAGCTGGGATGGAGGTCTCCCTGCTCAGCAGCCAGCTCCCCATTTCTACCAAACCTTTCAAGGAGATTTCCTCTTTGCACGGAAATCTAATAAACATCTGAGTGCACAAAACTCTGCCTTCCCAAGAGCCTTATTCCTACACTGTTCCCGGCGGCAGGGGCGCAACGGGTCACAGGCTGGAGACCTCCTCTTTTGTTTAATATCTTTATTGCAAGAACAGAAACATCTACACGAGGCTCTGCACAACACAGGCATGGCACCAGCTGGGGCAGGCTGCCAGGGCGGCCGGCTCCACCCTGGCACGTGCGGTTTGCTTCAGCTCCCGGAACCCTCGCAGGGCTCCCGGCTCTCCACCCCGCTCCCCCGCAGTTGGGACAGGGGCCTCCCCTGGGGACATCCTCTCGTGGTTCCCCCTGCTCCATCACCCGCCCCGGGGCTGGCTCCGTTGCAGTGTTGCCCAGGGCTGGCCTGCAGTGCCGGGGATCCCCTCCAGCCCTGGGAGCTGCGGGAGCTGGGGCGTTAGTGGTTCCAGGGGTGGGTTGTGCCCCTCGCACTCCGGGGCGGGGGTGTGTGGGCCTGGCACGAAGGGTGCTCCCCAACCAGCGCCCAGCGGCTGCCGTGCAGGGGGGCCGGGGGTCTCGAGGGGAGGAGGGAGCTGCTTAGCTGGAGTACAAGATGGCCACAGCAAGGCCAATTCGGTCCCGTAACCCTTTCTTTAGTAGCTGGAGGTTTCCCTGCCCACCTGGGAAGAGATCCCGTAGGATCTGCCTTCCCAAGGTGCGCAGGGCATCTCACGGGGAGGGGGGCCCGGTTCGGTTCGGGGAGCTGAAGGCGGAAGCAAAGCCGTACCGTGGCAGCGCTGGGGTGTAAATGTTAGCTCAGAACCATGGTGTGTGGATAGTGGTTTCCCTCGAAGGTGGCAGCAGTGACGTCTCTACGGGATGGGGCAGGTCTGGAGCATGCGGGAGGTGTGCTCTGGAGGAGGGAGGGCGATGCCGGGGGGCGCGGGGTGCTGCCGAGCCTCTATCTGCTCAGCCCCGCGCCCAGCACCTTGTTGCTCAGGGGCTTGGGGGTGCCGGCCGAGCCCCACTCGTGCTCCATGCTCTTCACGCAGGGCAGGCTGGGGTTGGCCTTCTGCACCACCGAGATCTGGCAGGTCTGCGAGTCGTAGTGGGCCTCGCACCAGTCCGGGAAGTCGATGGGGTGCTGGGTGCTGTGGGAGAGGGCGCGGTGCTGTCAGCTCCCCCCGGCCCGTGCCAGGGGGCTGCTGCCAGGGTTGGGTGGCTTCCTCCACCGCGAGACCCTCCTGCCAGCCGGGGTGCGGGGCGTCTCCCAGGCCAGCTCAGGCAGACTGGAACACAGCTCCAGCATCCCGCTGGTCCCTGCTTTTGTCTCCCTGACTCACCCCACCGCCCTCAGCACCTCGGTGGGCTCCTGCCCACCTCTGCCGCTTGTCCCCCCTAGGGCCTGGCACCCCCGCCACCCCTCCATCCCTCTCCCCCCGCCCCGGGGGGGGGGGCTCTGACATTCGCTGGGCTGCATATGCAGCCACAGGACCCACACGACCTCCTCCCCGCCGCAGGCGCAGAGGTGCCGTGGGCAGGGCAGCACCTCCAGCAGTAGCCCACCCCCGGCGCCCCTCAGCCCCTCACTCACATCTCGCAGCAGCCCACGCCGATGGGGTGCAGGCAGGTGCAGAGCAGGCAGTTGGTGCTCAGCCACGACTCCCCGAGGGAGAACTGCTTCCCCTCGTACTCGCAGGGAGCTGCAAAGGAAACGGTGGCGATGAGCACCCTTGGCACCCCTCTGCCCTCAAAGAGGGGACAGGGGGAACGCCGGGGCCTCTCACCCACCCCACAGTGCAGAAGAGACTTGGTGGCCTCTCCGCCACCCTGCAGGTATGGGATGCCCTGGCATCTGCCAAGGGCAATGCTCCCATCCGTCACCTCCTGGCCATGCCCTGCGGCTCTCCCTGCTGCACCAGGGGCAAGCGGCTCTTGCTTCCGTGGAGAGGGCATTTCCAGCATCCCTTGGGGCCCGAGCATCTCCACAGCCCTGGAAGGAGGTGGTGGAGGAAAGACGGGCAGCCCTCCTCCCTTTGCTGCTGGTCCTGCACGCTCGGCCCCAGCCGGGCTCCTGCCAGGAGCTCTTCATGGCCCAGCGAGCTGTTTCTCAGCCAGAGCCCTGGGGAGCTGTTCTGTGGTTTATAGACTGCTCCTGCCACTCATCACTGGCCCACGATCGTGCTCTTGAGCTCAGCACCGTCCCTTCCGCGCCTCGCAGGCACGCTGGGCAGAGCCCTGCCGCCCCGGGGAAAGCTGAGGCCTCCTCTTCCCATCGGCGTCTTCCCGGCTCACCTCCCCGCTTACCTTTAGCTTGGAAGTAGCATTTGGCCTGGGAGCCTGGCAGCTGGAGCAGGAGGGAGAGCAGCAGGCAAAGCCTGCCCCACGCACACCCCATCTTCTGCGCTCGCATGGCCATGGCCGGCGTTGAGCTGGGCTTCTTCGCTGAGGTTGCCTTGCTTCTCTATTGCCTTTGCTCCTTTCCCTTTCTCTCTCTCTCTCTCTCTCTCTCTCTGCCTTTTTAATGCTCTTCCCCTGATCCCAACAAGAGATATTTATAAAGTTCAGCTTTACGACCCTGGCCACCAGCTGTGCCCCACTGGAAAAGTTGTAAAACTCATTTCCTGATTTGAAAGGCATGAAAACAAGAGGTAGGATCAAGATTTTTAACAAGCTGTGAAAAGCTGATTCATGCCCTCCAGAAATGTCTCCAGTTGGAAGCCCCTGTGGGTGCAAGGCTCCGCAGCCAGGGGAGATCCAAGGGACCCCTGCAGCGTTGCCCTCGGCAGGGTGGTGAGCACGCAAGCGGCAAGCACGGGAGACACTGGCCCCTGACCAGGAGAGCTCCAGGCTCCCCTCCGGTCACGCTGAGCTGTCTCCAATCCTTCACAGTGGTCAAGGTTTCGGGAGCATCCCATCTCACGGGGACTGGAGCAGCACAGACGTCCTGTTAGCAACCAGCGTGGGATGCAATGGTGCCATCCTCGCTGGGGATGGAGATGCTCGCACCCAGCTCCTGGGTACCACAGCACGGCAGTTTCACCCCAGCCTGGGCTGCAGCCGTGCCACGTTTGTGGCCACGCGTGGGCTGGGGGTGACAGCAGGGTTTTTTGGCCTAGCGGCGTTTTCCACCGATGGGGTGTGGGTGAGGAAGGTTCTGTACGAGGGCTCAGGGCTCTGCTCTCGCCCGGGGCTCATCTGAGCAGTGCCCATGAAAGCAGAGCCATGCCTGCCTACGTGCAGCACCTACGAGATACTGCAGCTGAGCAGCCGAGGGATGAAAAAAACAGGGAACGGGGAACAGGAGGGGTGAAATCAGGAGGTGAAGGTGCATTTGGGCAACAAGTGATCGGGCAGGGAAACGAGGGGCTTGGCTAGAAGCAAGAAGCCGCGGGAAGATGCCACACCACCGGGGGACGTGCCCGTGGTCCGCACAGACCCTCGCCCAGAGGGGCTGCCTCTGGGTTGGAGCCATAACACTGTTATCAGCCGCGAAGCGAGGGGGTGGGCGAGGAGGAGGAGGAGGAGGTCAGGGCCCTGGGAGCCACATGGCCCTGGGAGCTACAAGCACAGGGCTGAATTGCCAAGAGAAATTCGCAGCCCTCTTCAGAGGCGCTGCCGGCAGCAGGAAGCGGGGCTCCGGGGACGGTCCAGCCAGGAGCCGGGCCAGCGCGGGGCCGAGCCGGCAGCGAGGCGGCGGTGGTAGCGGTAGCATATGTGGGTCATCTGCCCCGGCCTTAAGCTCCCTACTTTCTGAGAGTTTGGGATAGGTTTACACCCTGACGCGTGAGGCTTAATATCCCTTCCAGAATTTGTGTTGGCATCCGCTATTATAGCTGGATATTTTTGTTATCCCCATAAATGCCCAATCCCTCCTTGAATCCTGCTAAATTTTGGCCTGAGCATTTTCCTGTGGCAGCCTAATTAATCACGGAGTGAAAAAAAAAAAAAACAACAAAAAACCACGCTTCCTTTTATCCGCTTTGGATTCGCCACCTTCAGATCTGAAGGCACAGTCCTCTGCCGCTGCTGCTCCGGGCCCCCTCGCCGTCCCAGTGCATCCCCAATCCCGCATCTCGTGCTCTCACCCCCAAGGGAGCAGCCCTGCTTTTGCATCCCCTCTCCCCCTCAGAGAGCAACCCCAGCCCTCTCGTGGTCCCCCAAATGACGCTGTGCTCCTCTGGGCCAGGTGGCTGGATGGCAGCAAGGGTGGGAGCGGTTGGAAAAGGCTGATAATAAACCAGAGGAACTCGGGACACCCCTGGATAATCTGCCAACGGCGGGGCCGTGAGCCGGGATGGTGAAGTCTATCAGTGACAAATGAGACTCGCCCTTTGGTGCAGAGTTGTTACTATATAAGGAGGATGAAAGCGTTCGTCGTCGGAGCAGTAAATGAATATTCCTATTGTGTGTTTGGAAAAAGAAGTCTGGCACGCTAGTAACCACAATGCAATAATCCATCATCGTTTCATCACCGAGCACAGTGAACGTTAAACAAAAGCGGTGGGTTTCATTTGGAGGCCCGCATGATTTGGCCGTGCTTCCAGAAGAGCACTGAAAATCTGGGGCGAGAGCATCTCTCAGCCGTGTGGAGGGGCACTGCCCCTGCTCCGCTGGGAACATGGGCAGGCATTTCTGGGACATCTGTAGCCATTCTGTTTTCCCAAAGAGATGGTTAAGGCTACCAGCCTGCTCATGGCCTTTGGGTATTTCATCAAAGGGGTTCGCTGGGTAAATGCAGAGGAGGAGTAGAGGGGGTCAGGACACCCCTCGGCACATTGCAGAGGGATGTGGGCAGCGAAGCACCCTCCACGCTGTGGCTGTGCACGGGGGGACAGGGCTGGTGGTCCCCTACAGCCTGTCAATCCCACACTTCCCCCTCCTGGCTACTCTCTTCCCCCTATTTTTGCATCCCTGCGCATCCACCAGGCCCCAGCATGCATGGTCTGGAGCATTTTGGTCCCGCTCATAGCTTGGAAAGCAACAGCTGGAGCTGGACTCAGTGCTGGAGAGCTTCAGCTTGGGTGCCCAAGGGATGCTGTGGTTGGAGAACCTGACACCTTCTCCAGCTGCGCTAGCCAGTGCATCCTGGGGGAGTTTGAGCCCCAGCAAGTGAAAGGGGGCAGACAGTTTTGGTGCCCACATCTCAGGGGGACAACTGAGACCTGGGAAGGGCCACAGAAGGGATGTACAGGCTGGAAGAAGTCCCTCAGTCACTTTGATCCATCAGGCAGAGGCCAATAGCAGGGACTGACTGCCTGTCCGGGCATGCCGGTGAGGAGCAGCCACCACCCTTGAGCACCCCAGGACCCCGCAGAAGGTCACATCCATGTCTCAGCATCCCCTGGCGGGACCCAGCCTGGCCTGGCTCTCAGGTTGTAGCTGTGCCGGAGAAGATCTGGGTGCTGCAACGCACGGAGGGCACGGCATTGCTGGCCTCTCCTCCCCGCGGAGCCTGGGTCCTCCCTCCCCAGAGCTGCTGCTCAAGCCCCCAGTGCTGGAGGATGGGACCCTGTGGACGGGCAGGGGCGAGCACCCGAGCCGGTGGGTGCTGGGATGGGGTGACAACAGCCCACTTCAGCCCCGCAGGAGGCACAGGGGTAATAAACGATGCTGGACAAGTTGCCATCAGCAGGATCCAGGAGTGTTATAAAACCTGAATCTCCTGAGCCTTCAGCTGGGACTGCAGCTGCAGAGCAGGAAGCAAACAGGATCCCGGCTGGCATTGTGAAAGCAAACACCATAAATCCGAGGAAGTGCTGCGATTGCTGTTTTAGGCACTGGGGAGCTTGGCTCCTGCTCCCCACAAGCGCTTTATTTTCTCTCTAAACAGCAAAAAGAAAAAAAAAAAAACAACCCCAACTTATCACTGGGCCGAGCTGCCCCAGCTGGATCCTGGTGCTGCCTTGGGCTCTGGTGCGGCTGTGGGATGTGGACATCTCTTCTTGCCCAGCGCCCTGAAGATGCTTCAAGCCACAGAGCCCCCAGGGCACCAGGACAGGGTGCAGGCAGGGTGCAGGCAGCACGCAGGCAGACACTACCTCGCCTGAACACTCAGTGCTCGCCAGAGCAGCCGGACTGCACATGGGAAGAGCTGAGCAGGGGCATCAGAGAGAGCAGGGCAACCAGGATCCGGGAAAGGGGACAGGAGGGGACAAAGGGCTGCCCAGGGAAAGGCAGCCAGCTCACTCCATCCTTCCTCCTGCAGCTGGGAAGCCAGCCGGGATAGCTCCCGGAGGCTGGAACTATGGCTGGGATCAGAGCTGACCCCACCAGGACTAAAGCAAACAAGGCTGTTGCTCCAGAAAGGGGACAAAGTGGAGGGGACATGATGAGAACCTTGATGTCACCTTATTCTGCAGGCTGGCTGCCCGCTGGATGGAGCTCGGTGGCACTGGAGGAGCATGGGCAGGGAGGCGTGCCGGCATGGCCACGTGTCCCGTGGGTGTCCCCTGCCTCAGCACTCACACCCCAGCCCTCCTCACAGGGGAGACCTTTCCACCCCATGGGTTGGGCATGGCGTTTTTGCAGGGGCTCTACAAGCCTAGGTCAGATGGCGCCTCTGGGTCCCCAGTTGTGGGATGGGGTCTGCTGTGGGATGGGGTCTGCTGTGGG
>JADKXX010010149.1:0-16509 GCA_017310255.1 Butorides virescens | reverse complement strand
ATGGCTCCGCGGCTGCCGCTGCTGCTGCCGCTGCTGCCGCTGCTGCTGCCGGGACCGGCGGCGGCGGCGGCGGCGGCGGGAGGCGGGGGGCGGCGGGCGGCGACCCCCGACGGGGCGGCCGCCAACTTGACGGTGGCGGTGGTGCTGCCGGAGCGCAACGTGAGCTACGCGTGGGCTTGGCCGCGCGTGGGGCCGGCGCTGAGCCTGGCGCTGGAGGCGCTGGAGCGGGGGGAGCCGCCGCTGCTGCCGCGGCCCTTCTCGGTGCGCGTCGAGTTCATGAGCTCGGAGCTGGAGGGCGCCTGCTCCGAGTACGTGGCACCGCTCAACGCCGTGGACCTGAAGCTCTACCACGACCCCGACGTCCTCTTCGGGCCGGGCTGCGTCTACCCCGCCGCGTCCGTGGGGCGCTTCGCCTCGCACTGGCGGCTGCCGCTCATCACCGGCGGGGCGGTGGCGGCCGGCTTCAGCCGCAAGCAGGAGCACTACAGCACGACGGTGCGCACCGGGCCCTCGGCCCCCAAACTGGGCGCCTTCGTCTCCCACCTCCACGCCCACTTCAACTGGAGCGCCCGCGCCGTCCTCCTCTACGTGGACCGCAAGACCGACGACCGGCCCTACTACTTCACCATCGAGGGTGTCTACCAGGAGCTGCAGGACGGCAGCAACCTCACCGTGCGCCACTACATCTACTCCCCCGAGGAGGGCGGCCCCGACAGCGCCGTCCACTTCATCAAGACCAACGGGCGCGGTGCGTGGGGCGACGCGGCGTGGGGGACCCCGTGCGGGACGGGGCTGAGCGCCCGCGGCGCGGGGGGGAGCGGCGGGGGCTCCCCGCGGGGGAACCGCGCAGGGCCGGGGAGAGGAGGAGGCAAAACCCTCCGTGGAGCGCAGCGAGGGTGCGGTGGGATCTGTGTGGGGCGCGGTGAGAAGACAGGGGGGCGGTGGGACCCGCCTGGGGTGCAGGGAGGGGATGGGGGTGCTGTGGAGCAGATGTAGGGTACAGCAAGGGGTTGAGAGTGCAGTGGGATCCATCTGAGGCGCAGCAAGGGGACGGGGATGCAATGGGACCTGTGTGGGGCACAGTAAGGGACTGGCAGAACAATGGGACCAATGTGGGGCACAGCAAGGGGTCAGGGGGGCAGCGGGACCCATCTGGGGCATAGCAAGGGTTTAGGGGGCCACTGAGATCCGTGCGGGGCACAGCAAGGGGCTAAGAGGGCAGTGAGATCCCTGTGGGGTGCAGCAAGGGCACAGGGACGCAGTAAGATCCGTGTGGGACACAGCGAGGGGACAGGGACGCAGTGGGATCCGTGTACGAAACAGCAACAGGCCGAGGAGATGGTGGCACCTTTGTGGTGCACCGTGAGGGTCTGAGGACACAGTAGGACCTGTGTGGGGTGCAGTGAGGGGCCCGAGGACACAATGGGACCCGTGTGGGACACAGCAAGGAGCCAAGGACATGGTGGGAGCTGCGTGGGGGGCAGCTGGCAGTGGGCAAAGTGGGACCCGTGGGGGGCGTGGCAAGGGGCCAGGGGCACAGTGGGGCCCGTGTGGGGCATGAGGACAAGCTGAGGGCAACAGTGGGACCTGTGTGGGGCACAGGGAGGGGTGGGCAAAGCAGGTCGTACGTAGAGCACGGCGAGGGGTGGACAGATTTTGTCACAGCGGGGCTGGGGGAGCAGCAGGACCTGCATGGAGAGGTGGGTGCACAGGGGCTGAGGCAGGACCTGAGAGCCCTGGGCCACCCGGGTGCCAGTGGGGGGGGGGGGGGGAGGGGCGGGGGGGGGGGGCCACGGAGTCCCCCTTCCTTGCCACCCAGCCCGGGCACCCTGTGCCAGGGGGAGAGAGCCTCACCTCGGTGGGACGGGCGGTGTGAGGGGGGCTGGGGCCACCCTACCCTCTGCGTTAGTAGGATCAGGGCGTCCCCAGGGGCAGGCGGGACCCAGCCACCTCCTCGGAGGCTGAAGGTGATGGTGTGGACGTGGCCGCCTGAAGGGCAGTGCTGGCTGTGGTTACATGCCCAGAGGCAGCTGAGGTGGCCATGCCAATGCTCGGGCAGAGCCCCCCAGCCTGACACCTGGGTGACCTGGCTGTGCCTGTCCCCGCTGTGCCCGGGAACGGGGCTGGGGATGGCCCCACCCTGCTGATGGAGGGATAAATCAATTTGGTGCCGTGTGAGTGCCCCAGGAGAGCGGCTATATCAGGAGCGGGAGGAAATGGAGGGGCTTACGGAGGCAGCTGGAGAGCAAGGGCAGCCTGATGCTCTTTCATAATTGATGAGCGGGGTGTATCGATCCCGGAGCCAGCCGCTCTGCCATGCTTCTTAATGGATCCTGAGATGCTGTGTCATTAAGAAGGACATCGAGCTGGGATGAGTGGAGCCAGATGGGCCAGCAGGAGATGTGGCCGAGGTTGCATGGGACCAGGCTGGGAGTGTGTGGCCGGGGTGCTTTGGGGTGCTGGACCAGATTCCGCCGGGACTGAAGCTGGTGGGGCTGGGCATCCCATAGCGGGCTGTGGGAGCTGAGCAGCTTGTGGCTGCCCCTTTCGTTTGCTTGGCCGAGGGGCTGGGATGGAGGCTCCTTGGCGCGCCGTCACCAGCCATGGGGTGTAGATCTTCACATAGGGCTGGGGCAGAGGACCATGCAGGGAAAAAGGCTAAAATCAGCGATTCCCATCAACGTTTCCGGCTTGGTGCTGTAAATCACCGTGATGGGAATCGATCCCTCTTGGTGCAGGCAGAGGGTCGTGGCTGCCAGGGGCTGGGGGAGGAGGCCAGGCGTGGGCAGAGACCTGGGGGCCCTCCGAGCCGGGATGTGGGGGGGTCTGGGCCCCGCTGGCCACAGCCCAGAGATGGGGGCAGGGTGTGAGGCTGAGCGCTTGGCCCCATGGGGATGGGTGCTCAGGGCTGCGATGCTGATGATGAAGAGGTGCTTTCCTAACCTGGGGGTGTGGGGTGGGGACCCTGCAAGGCTGTCCCAGGAGTGCCCACCGCTGCGTAGCATGGCATGGGGAAGGAAGCAGGAGCCTTGGCCGCAGCCACATCCATGTCTGTGACATTGTGTGTCATCCCCCTTGGCATCACCTTCCTTCTCCCAGGCGGTGGGCAGGAGTTTGGTAAACCTTTCCTGAGGAAAGCTGCTTCCCTGCCCCACCACGTGCCCCTGAAGCTGCCGATGCCTGACGTTCCTGGCTGTAAAGAGTGGGCATGGGGGGATGTGGGTGCATCGCCCCGTCCTGTGTTTTGCCGCCTCGCAGTTCCCATTGCCCCTCTCACCAGTGCCTGGCCGACGTGCAGGGGCCCACGTCTCTCCTGCCACTTGCAAAAGCGCTGATATAATTAGAGCTGTGGCTGAGGGAATTACCAGAGCATCTGCCTGCAAAGCCCAGCAGGTCCCCTGCCTGGGGAGATGGCCGGGTGCTGCTATTGGGAGCCCTCGCCCCTGCAATCCCCCTGGGCGTGGGACAGATGCTTGGCCGGGGTGAGGGTCTCTGCACTGCGGTGTGCTGTACTGCGGTGGGGCTGCTTGAAACTGGGATTTGCAGGGGTTTGCTGTCCAAAACGGGAATTTGCCCTCACTTTAGGGTTGTCTGCCATCATGCAGGGGTCAGGCAGTGTCCTGCCACCCTGTCTGCACGTTTGGGACTGTGCACTCTGCCTCTTGCATCATCTTGTCCCCTGGGACTGTCCACTCTGCCTCTGGCGCCGTGGGCACGCCCTAAATAAATGCCTGGGGGCTGCATGCAGGACCCCGTTCCCCCTTGTTCCTTGGGGATGCTGAGGCTGCCCCTGGCCATTTGCCAGCCCCTGGTGGGGGGGTGCGTGAGCAGGCAGGGGGTGCCGCTGGCCAGGCAGGAGGCTGCCAGCTGGAGGCAGCTGCCAGCGTCACGGAAAGCCCCGAGCCTTGACCCTTCCCTTCTGCACGGCTCCTGCAACCTGTCCCCGGGGAGCCGTCCAGGCGCCATCGATCCCCTTGCTCGGTGGCCTCTGACCAGGCAGGCTTTTGGCGCCGCCGCTGCGGCGGGGGCCGGCTGCCCGGGGTGTCCCACCATCTGCCACCAGCTGTTGTGGCTCCCCAGCCCCTGCGGTGCCGCCGGCTGCCTTTCCCTGCTGCCTGCGAGGGGATGGGGAGGGCCCTGTGCCGTGTCCTCATGGGGGGACCCTCAGCCTCCACATGCCGGGGGGATGCTGAGCTGCCCACTCTGGACGAGAAATTTGGGGATGGTACTTGTCTGGGTGCAGGCCTAGCAAAGGGGGGAAGCCAAGAGTGTTTATTTGAGGTATTGCAGCACTCAGAGGAAAACCGTTTCGGCCCCCAAAAGGGGCTTTGGCTCGTGCACAGCCCAGGCTGCTGCGATTTCCCTCTCCCCTGTGCCCAGGGGTGGCTCCCCACCTCGCCGTGGGTTTCCTGTGCCCGAGGTGGCGGTGCCAGATTTCTTCTCCCACCGGTGGGCTGCCTCGCTGCCCCCCCCGGGTGACCCTGTCAGCCTTGCTGCCTGCACGGCTGGTTGCCCTCTGGCAGCAGGGACCCCGTCCCAGGGTTCGGGGCTTCCTCGCTGTCCCCAGCCCTCCCCGTGCTCCGGCTCCGGCCGGGGCACCGGGCCCCATGCAGAAGGGCTGCGTGCCGGGGCCAGCGCCCGAGCGTGACATTCCTCCAGCGCCCGCCGCCACCGCCTCCTCCGTTGCTCAATCCCGGGTTCCCGGCCAGGCTGGCTGGAGTGGGGCCCTGTTTTCCGGGGGGAGGGAGGAGGCAGTGGCAGGATCCTCAGCAAGGGCAAGGAGGGCCCCTGCTCGGGGGGGTTTCGGACACTCTCGGGCGCCCGTCCCCACAGCCCATGGTGCCCTGTGCCAGCCCCACGCTGCCCCCACGCAGCACCCGGGTGGGCATCCCATGGGGGCTGGCTGAGCCCCCAGCAGCGGGTGGGGGCACGCGGGGCGGCCGGCCGGGGCCCGGGCACCCCCTTGCCGCCTGGGTCGCACCAGCGAGATGCTCTGTTTCCAATTAGCGCCGGCGGCCGCCGAAGGTGCTGGAATCCGGGAACCTGCGCATTCCTGCCGCACGGCTGGCCGGCCACGAACCCAAACATGGGTTTGTCCGTTCCCCAGGGGCCTCCGGCGCGCAGCCACGATGCCTCTCCCGTCCCATTCCCCCCCCCCTCCCGGTCCCCTGGCTGGGGCTGGCGGGGAGCAGCCAGGGAGCTGATGCTGGGGGCGGCAGCCCCTGGGTGGCTTTTGCCGGAGCAGGGTGCACACGGGTGCTGGAGCAGCGAGTGTGGGGTCTGTGCGTGGGGTGTCTGCCTCAAACTTGGGAGCGAGGGTTCCCCTGTCCTCCTTCCCCCTCCAGCCCAAGGTGGCTGATGGGGCAAGAGTGGGTCAGGGCTGGCGAGGGCGGTGGGGCTGAGCAGGCGTGGGGCACGTGGCGTGAGAAGGCGGTGAGCCGAACACTGCCCCGTCCGCCTGCTCCACCCTCCCCGCAGCCCCCGAGCATGCCCCCGGGGTTGCTCTATGATTGCCCCGGGGGGAAGCATCCCACCCCACGCCTGAGCAAGGTGCCCCGGGGTGGGTGGCATCGTCCCCCTGACGCCCCACGTCCCGCCGGCAGTGGTGTATCTCTGCGGGCCGCCGGAGATGCTGCGGCAGATCATGCAGCTGGCGCAGCGGGAGAACCTCACCAACGGCGACTACGTCTTCTTCTACCTGGACGTCTTTGGGGAGAGCCTGCGGGGTGACTCTGCCCGCGACCCCTTCAAGCCCTGGCAGCAGAGCCCGGGCCAGGACTCGGGGCTGCGCGAGGCTTTCCAGGTGAGCTGTGCCCACTTGCCTGGGGATGGGGACGGCCACCTCCCCAGCCTGGCCCCGGTGGATGAAGCAGGGTGCTGTGCTCGGTTGCAGATGGTGCTGGTGATCACCTACTACGAGCCCCAAAACCCTGAGTACCAGCACTTCCAAACCCAGCTCATCCTGCGAGCCAAGCAGAAATTTGGGGTGCAGCTCAACTACTCCCTGGTGAGCGAGTTGCCCTGCGTGATGGGGTGGTGGGGGACCCTCCCCATGGGGCTGTGGCACCTCAGCGGGGTGCAGAGGGTGGGAGGCAGGCATGGGCAATGCTGGAGGGGCCATCCCTGGTGGCAACAGCCGCGGGCGGTGCTGTCCCCACAGGTTGGGTGCATGGCCCTGATGTGGAGTTATGGGGCTGTGGGTGGGTGCATGGCCCTGGCCTGGGGTTTTTGTGGCCGGGTACCCCCGCGGATGTGGCCGCAGGTGTGCTGAGGTCCCTGCCGGCAGATGAACCTGGTGGCAGGGTGTTTCTATGATGGGATGCTGCTGTACGCCATGGTTCTGAACGAGACCCTGTGGGAGGGCGGCTCCAAGAAAAACGCCACCCACATCATCGAGAAGATGCGGGACCGAAAATTCCAGGGTAAGGACAGGGTGGGGGCATCTGGGATGCCATGGGGGGGCAGTGGGACCTGGTCCCCGTCCCACCTGGGTGTCTCTTCTCCCGCAGGGGTGACGGGGCTGGTGAGCATGGACAGCAACAACGACCGGGACACTGACTTCAACCTATGGGCCATGGGCGACCCTGAGAGCGGGCAGTACGAGGTGGGGGCCGGCACCAGGATCCTGGCGGCAGCTGGGGCTGGGGGCTGGGACGCTGGGGGATGGGGGGGTGGGGGGGAGCTCAGCTCTCTCTGCCGTAGGTGGTGGGACACTACTCAGGTGTGGAGAAGCAGATCCACTGGCTGGGACGACCCATCCCCTGGGTGAAAGGGGCGCCCCCCTTGGACAACCCCCCCTGTGTCTTCGATGGGGATGACCCCTCCTGCGATAAAAGTGGGTGCACTGTGTTCCCCTGTCTCTCGGTCCCCAGCACCCTTCCATGTGGTTGCGTGGGAACCTGGTACCTGTGGCCAGCCAGGCCACGCTGATGCCCCCTCCTGCCTGCAGCCCCCCTCTCCATGCTGGCCATCGTGGCTTTGGGCACTGGCCTCACCTTCGTCATGTTTGGCATCTCCAGCTTCCTCATCTTCAGGTCAGTCAGGGCTGGGAGGGGGGTGGGCGGGGGGGCAGGGGGGTATGGGGTCCTGACCCCAGTGTGCCCCCCAGGAAGCTGATGCTGGAGAAGGAGCTTGCCAGCATGCTCTGGAGGATCCGCTGGGATGAGCTGCAATTCGGGAGCCCCGAGCGGTACCACAAGGCAGCAGGCAGCCGGCTTACCCTGTCCCTGGTGAGAGCTGCCAGTCCCGGGGCACCACCCTCCTCCTGCCCCTGCCACTGCTCTCCCTGCATGATGCTCCTCCCTTGTTGGTCCCCTGCACGGCCCTCCTGTCCCCTACAGAGCCACAGCCCCATTGCATCCATCCCCTAGAGAGCCCACCATCCCCTGTGTGACCCTCCATCCCCTGCAGAGCCACACTTCATCCATCCCCCATGCAGCCCCAAATCCCCTACAGAGCACCATACCTCATCAGGGCCCTGTGTGGCCCTCCATCCCCTACACAGCCACGCCTTATCCATCCCCTACACCCCCCTGCATCCCCTGCAGCACACCATACCTCACCCTATAGGCTTCACCCTCCTTACGGAGCATGCAGAGCTTGTCCTGCACCATCCCCTGCACACCCCTGGGTGTCCCTGCCCTGTTCCCTTGGTGCCTGTCACCCCCCACCCTAGGGTCCCCATCCCTAACCCTCTCCTTCCCCACAGCGTGGCTCCAGCTATGGCTCCCTGATGACCACCCACGGCAAGTATCAGATCTTCGCCAACACCGGCCACTTCAAGGTCAGTGTGGCAGGTGGGGAGTTGAGCCTTTCCCCCCCAAAACTCCCCATCCCAGTTGGGGGGCTCCCCCTTGGCTGCACCCCTACTCTACGGGATGCCAGCACCTTTCTCCCCTCCCCAAATCTGCCCAGTGGGTGCTGACCTCTTCCCCCTCCTCGCACCCTAGGGCAACGTGGTGGCCATCAAGCACATCAACAAGAAGCGCATCGAGCTGACGCGGCAGGTGCTGTTCGAGCTGAAACACGTAGGTTTGGGGTCTGAGCAGGGGTGGGCACCCTGCCTGGGGGTGCAGGGGCCAGTCATGGCAGCGGAGGGAGCTGGTGGGAGCAGCGGTGCATCCCCCCGCTCTGCTTCTACCTCCAGATGCGGGACATCCAGTTCAACCACCTGACCCGCTTCATCGGGGCGTGCATCGACCCCCCCCAACATCTGCATCATCACCGAGTACTGCCCGCGGGGCAGCCTGCAGGTAGGGGGGGTTGGGGGCAGGAGGGTGACACTTAGACACTCCAGGTGACCCAGCTGGGCTGGGCGTTGAGGACAGGGCTGTAACGTGCTGGTGGCCACCCAAGCCCCACAAGACTCGCAGCAGAGCTGCCCAAGCGGGTGACAGAGGCCAGTGGAGGGGAAGGGGTGGGTGCCATGGAGCCCCCCCCCCTGCAGTTGGGCAATTGGTGAGGCTGGGCTGGTGCCACCATCCCCTGGGGGCTTGGCGGGGTCCACTCCATGTGCTGCCCCAGGACGTCCTGGAGAACGAGAGCATCAACCTGGACTGGATGTTTCGCTACTCCCTCATCAACGACATCGTCAAGGTACCCAAGCGAGGGGCCCGAGGGGCTGGGGGAGGTGCCTGAGGGACGCCAGCTTCACTACGTCTGTCTGTCCCAGGGAATGGCCTTCCTGCACAACAGCATCATCGGCCACCACGGCAGCCTCAAGTCATCCAACTGCGTGGTGGACAGCCGCTTCGTCCTGAAGATCACCGACTACGGGCTGGCCAGCTTCCGCTCGCCCTGCGACAGCGAGGACACCCACGCCCTCTATGCCAGTGAGTGCCCACTGCCGGGGACCGGGGCGATGGGGTGGCCCTGCCTCACCACCCCATGGCCGTGTCCCGCCAGAGAAGCTGTGGACAGCCCCGGAGCTGCTGCAGAAGGGGCACCTGCCCACCCCGGGCATGCAGAAAGCTGACGTCTACAGCTTCGGCATCATCGTGCAGGAGGTCGCCCTGCGCAACGGCCCCTTCTACATTGAGGGCATGGACCTGAGCCCCAAAGGTGAGGGTGGGGGGCAGGCGTGGGGTGGTCCCGCCCCCGCCGGGGAGGTGCGGTGCTCACTGTCGGCCACCCCCTGGCAGAGATCGTGCAGAAGGTGCGGAACAGCCAGAAGCCCTTCTTCCGCCCCTCCATCGACATCGGGGTGCACAGCGAGGAGCTGGCAGTGCTGATGGAGCGCTGCTGGGCGCAGGAGCCGGCCGAGCGCCCCGACTTCAGCCAGATCAAGATCTTCATCCGTAGATTCAATAAGTGGGTGGCTGGCGAGCGGTGAAGGTGGCCCTGGGTCCTGGGGACAGCCATGGGGACGGTGGCTGGGGGGCACCTCCACCTGCCCGTGGTGCCAGCTGCCTGCACCCCGGCAGGGAGGGCAGCACCAGCATCCTGGACAACCTGCTGTCACGCATGGAGCAGTACGCCAACAACCTGGAGAAGCTGGTGGAGGAGCGGACGCAGGCCTACCTGGAGGAGAAGCGCAAGGCAGAGAACCTTCTCTACCAGATCCTGCCCCAGTGAGCTGGGGGAGACGGGAGCGTGTGGGTCTGGGGGTTGGCGTGGGGTCAGCGTGCACCCGCTGCCGTGCAAGCGTGGGGTCCCTCTCCAGCTCTCCATGCTGACGTAGGGCAAGGAATGGGGGGGAAAAAGGGGGTATGGGGTGGGAGCCCACCACCATCCCCCCTGTCCTTGCCAGCTCCGTGGCGGAGCAGCTGAAGCGCGGGGAGACGGTGCAGGCTGAGGCTTTCGACAGCGTCACCATCTACTTCAGTGACATCGTGGGCTTCACCGCTCTCTCGGCGGAGAGCACCCCCATGCAGGTGAGAGCAGGGTTTGGGGGGCAGTCCCTCTGTGGGGCTGGCAGGGGGGGCTTGTACCCTGGCGTGCCATCCCCGGGGTCGGGGGGGAGATTCCCGCTGCCAGCCCCACACACACACACACCCATGCTCCATCCAGGTCGTGACGCTGCTAAACGATCTCTACACTTGCTTCGATGCCATCATCGACAACTTTGACGTCTACAAGGTGAGGCGGGCAGGTGAGCAGGCGCAGCCCCCCCGAAGTGAGGCGGGCAGCCGGGAGCCAGGGGTGTACCCGCTCCCCCTGACCCCTCAGGTGGAGACCATCGGGGATGCCTACATGGTGGTGTCAGGGCTGCCGGTGCGCAACGGGAAGCTGCACGCCCGCGAGATCGTCCGCATGGCCCTGGCCCTGCTCGAGGCCGTCAAAACCTTCAAGATCCGGCACCGGCCCAACGACCAGCTCCGCCTGCGCATCGGCGTACACACCGGTGAGCCCCCGCGCCGGCCGGCACCGTGGGTGGGGGGTGCTCGCCCGCCTGCCCTGCAGCAGCCCCGGGCATCTCTGTGCCCGCAGGTCCTGTGTGCGCCGGAGTCGTGGGTCTGAAGATGCCGCGGTACTGCCTCTTCGGGGACACGGTGAACACCGCGTCCCGCATGGAGTCCAACGGCCAGGGTGAGCCCTGGGGCTGGCAGCTGGGCTTCAGTGCCAGGGGCCATGCCGCACTCCTGGACCCAGACATGTCCCTTTTGTCCCTCTGTGCCACCCAGCCCTGAAGATCCATGTCTCTTCCACCACCAAGGAAGTCCTGGATGAGTTTGGCTGCTTTGAGCTGGAGCTGCGTGGGGATGTGGAGATGAAGGTGAGGGCGTGGGGACCTCGGTGGGGTGCCAGCCCTTCCTGCCGCAGGGGCATGTGATGGGTGGGTGGGTCAGGGCTGGGACCCTTTGTCCCCCTTGGTGCTGGGGATGGCGCCCAAGGAGCAGCGCTGTGGGCGGGGAAGGTCTCACCACCCCCCTCCACCCCCCAGGGCAAGGGGAAGATGCGGACATACTGGCTGCTGGGCGAAAGGAAAGACCCCAAAGTCATCTGAGCCCAGCGGCAGTGGCAGAGCCCCCAGCCCCAATGGAGCCACCATGCTTCCCAGCACCTGGCCCCCTGGGATGCAGCGGCAGCCCCCTGTCACCGCAAGCCCCCTCGCCACCACCGCAGCCCCCCTGCTTCATCAGGGCTTGGGCACAGGGGGCCAGCAGCCACGGCACCGCCTGCCCCCTTCCATCGGCACCAGCAAAGCCCACCTCCCCCCGCAGCCTCTGCTGGAGTGGGGGGAACCGGCCCCAATCCGGCCCGGGGGGCAACCCCGTATCCCCCCACCCTCTGGGGTCCTGCTGCCCCTGCCCTCTTCCCCATGGCTCAGCTGGCTCTGAGCCACTCCCGGGGCCTGGCTGCCCCGCAGGGCACTTTGCCATCTCTTTTCGGTACCTGACCCCCAGCAGAAGTTGTGCCCATGTCACCCCCTCCCTGGGTTGGGGGGGGGGAAACAGGGGCTCCTGCTGGGACTGACCCCCTTGGCCAGGGCAGGCTTCAATGCCGCGGCTCCCCTCCTTCCCAATCTCCCCCTCCCCTGTATATAGCCCCACCGGGTCGTGTAAATACCGCCCCCTTCCCCCAGGTGTAAATATAGGAGTCACTGCAAACTATTTTGTTGAAATACAAACTTCCCCAAATCCCTATGTCCCTTGACCTCTGCTTCGCTCTGCCCCAGAGCACCAAGTGGGGTTGCGGGGGCCAGGGGAGACCCCAGCATCGAGCTCTTCCTGGGCTGGGGCCGGCTACCTGGTGCATCCCAGAGCGTCGTACCCTGGGGGTCTGGCTGCGGCATGGGGCGGGGGTCCGGGCACAGGGAGCCGGTGCAGGGCGGCTGGCGAGGGCTGGGGGCGGTGCTGGGAAGGCACGGCCGCTGCGGCAGGGTTTGCTTTGGCATGAGGGCTGCAGCGCATTCCTCTGACCTCATGCTCTGGCCGTGCCGCTGCCGCCACCTCTTACTGGAACCCACCTGTGCTTGGGGATGGGGACAGGGGCTTCGTGTCACCCACTGTGGGTGCCGGGACAGGGCACGTCCCAGGGGACACGGCTGTGCCTGGGGCTCTCCCTCCGTGCCTGAGGAGGGAGGCTTGGGACCATCGCATGTTTTGGGGTAGCAGTGACTCGCAGAGGGGCTGGAGGGTGTCCCCACGCCTCTGCTGCATGGCCCCATGGGGATCAGGATGCCAGGGACACTGTGCTCCCTCTCCAAATGCCCAGCCTGAGGACAACCCTGGGGCAGCAAGGATGCTGGGGCTGCCTGTGCCCCCCTGCTCTTTATTGCTTGTAGGGCCGGAGCTGGCTGCTCAGGGGGGCACAAGGCAGGGGCTGCCCTAGGTACTCGGTGATGGGAGTGGAGAAGGCTGCGTTCTTCCGAAAGGGACTGTCCCCACTGCGGGTGCTGGTGACACTCTGGAGGGGAGGGAAGCAGAGAGGTCCCTGTCAGCAGCCGAGTCCCCCCGGGTGCTGGCAGGGCAGGGTGCTGGGGGGCTTACGGGCAGGCTGCGGGCTTGCTCCAGCCAGAAGCTGCAGGGCTGCTCCGTGCAGTAGTTGTGGGGCTGCAGGTGGAAGCAACGTGACAGTGGGCAGGGGGGTACAGCATGCCCAGGGGGGGACATGGGAGCCCTGCAGGCTCCCTGGGGGCTGCTGCAAGCTGGGGGTAGGGGGGCTGTTCCCTGCCTGTACCTGGGTGGTGGGCAGTGGCATGAACTGGCAGCCCCCAGCACAGTGGTCCCGGTGAGTGGTGGAGACTGACTCTGTGGGCATCTCGGGGGGACAGGTCTCCTCCAGCATCTCCTGCCTGCCAGCAGAGCAGACCCCACACCCCTCAGCTCCGGGGGTTCTCCCCAACCCTGGGGCATGTACCCACGGCAGGATCCCCTCCTCCAAGGCATGGCGGCAGGGGTGGGTAGCACACAGGGGCACTGGCTTGCCTGTATTTCTGGTAGAGCATGGCCTCCAGCATGGCCTCCCGCTGCCCTGCAAGGGGGGAAGGTGCCATCAGCCCTATAGCTAAGATACCCT
The DNA here is from genome assembly GCA_017310255.1 of Butorides virescens. NCBI lineage: Eukaryota > Metazoa > Chordata > Aves > Pelecaniformes > Ardeidae > Butorides > Butorides virescens. The sequence continues at coordinate 3,549 of JADKXX010010149.1, read as the reverse complement.
CACTGCCTTTTGGGCGGGGGGGGCAGGTGGAAGAGGGGAACTCAGCCTCACCTCGCCGCAGCAGCAGGACCCTGTGTGGTGGGCGGTAGGTGTCCTTCGTGGTGGTGCTGTTGGTGGGCCAGGGGAGGAGCTGGTGGCCCAGCAGCCCGTGGTGGCCATGCCGGTGGGTGAAGCCTTCACTGCCCAGCTGCTGCCCTGGCATGAGGTCCAGGTGGTTCGTGGCTCTCTGGGGATGGACAGTGAGGGCTGCGGGAAGGGGACAGAAGCCCACCCTGCAGTGCCCTATGCCTGCTCACGGCTTTTAGGCTTTCGATAGTCCCATGGGGCTCTGGGCAGATTTGGGAGGTGGCACTGAGTCACCCCCTTCTGCTGAGCGTATGCAAATGGTGGGGCACTGCTCCGTACCTAAGGCCATGCCATGCAAGGAAGGTGCCTGACACAACCCCTGGGAGCAGCCCCAGAGGCATGGGCTGCAAAATACGGTGGATGGTCCTCCCAGCCAGCTCCCCAGGAAAGCTGGAGTGGGGACACCTGTGGCTTGGGCAGGGCTGACTGCTCCTGCCTGCCTCGTACGGCCGCCCCAACCCCCTGGGTGCCTAGGCTGCCCCTATGGCTGGGCAAGTGCTCTTACGGCACTTGAACAAACCATGGGGTCCCAGGCCATGGCACAGTTTGGCCTGTGTCCCCCCGCCCCAGCCTGGCTCAACCAAGCAGGCATCCCCACATCCCTGCGATGGGCTGTGACACCCAGCTCCCCCCCTCCGCCCCAGCAAACAAGCTCTCAGCTCGCCTCCCAAAACCTTGCCTTGGCTCCCCACGTGCCTTTTGTGCTATTGAATTTCATCCCCTTTCCATCCTGCTGGGCTCAAGGTCGTCCAGGGAGCTCCAGCTCGGCCAAGGGCGGCTATTTAAAGAGAGGGAGCTGCCCAGGAGCAGGGGGCTTCACAGGATCGGCATGCGGGATGTGGTGGGCCGGGTTTTGAGGGGCATTTCCCCTTATGGCCCCCCAGGCGGTGGTGGGGCGTTACCTCCTCCTGCCAGTTGTGGATCAAGCAGCTCCCCCGGGGCACCAGCCGGCTGAGCTGCTTTGCTGGCGTCTGCAGGGAAGCGGGCAGCATCGGCATCGCGGTGGGGGACACCTCGCTGGGGCACTTCTCAGGGCAGGGTGGCAGCTCGACCCCGCAGGGATCCTTCCCAGCCTCAGTGGGTGGCACCGTGCTGGGCAGGGCTGGCAGGGCCTCGGCAGGCAGCTGGGACGTGTCCGACAGCACCTCCTGGGGCACCTCGGCTGCGGCTGACACCTCCTGGGGCGCCTCGGTCGTGGCTGTCCGTGTGTCGGAGGCACAGGAGCTTCTCCATGGGCACCCCAGGCAGGAGGGCATCGCTCTGGACCCTGACCACGCGCCGTGGCCTCTCCCCAGGGTGCGCAGGAGGCAGGTGACCCGTCAGAGCCACTCTGCAGGTGGGGGACGGTCCCTGAGGAAAGGTGGTGGGACGCAATCCTTCACAGCCCCCCTTGCCCACCATGTCCCCAGCATGGACAGGGCCCTGAGGCTGGGGACCCCGGGCCCCACGTGGTGTCACCCCCACCCCGGGGTGGGGGACAAGGGACTCCTCTCACTCTGGGGGGAGCAAGCAGGGCCTGCTGCTGGGTCTGTGCTCCGGGGGGGTCTCCCCCTCCATAACTCCCCCCTCCCAGCAACATCCCCCCCCAGTACCCCCAGCCCAGGCTCTGCCCCTCAATGCCCCCCCCCCCACCTCCTCCCGGGGTTCCGCACCCCCCCAGCACCCCCTGCCTGGGCTCTTCCCCTTACCCCCTCCCCAGGTGCGACCCCCCCCAGGCCGTCACCCCGACCCCCCCCCATCTTTAATGCCCCCTCCGTCCCCTTAGTGCTCCTCAGGCCCCTGCGTCCCCCCAAGTCTCCCTCGGGGGTCACCCTAAGGCCCCACCTCCCCGTTGCCCCCGGCCCGGCCCCACCCTCAGGGGTCTCGGCCTCCCGCCGCCGCGCTCCCGCCTCCACGGCGCCTGCGCAGGGGGAAACCGCTCTGTCTCCATGGAGACGGTAAACACCGGCCGCCCCGCCTCGCCCCGCCGCCGCAAGCTCATTGGCGGCGCCGTCTGCGTGCGCGCCTCCCATTGGTGGAGAGCCTGAAGGGGGCGTGGCCAAGGGGCAAGGAGTAGATCAGCGGGCAAGGGGGCGTGGCCAGGGCCAAATGGCCGCGGCGAGGGGCGTGGCCGGGGCAAGTGGGCGTGGCCAGGGCAGGGACCCGGGGGGAGGCGCGCGGCCTTGGGACCTTGGAGCCGCCACCGGTGGGGGCCGGGGGGGGCAGCGCCGGGCGGCCCCGGCAGCCCTCGGGGTGGGGTGGACGAGGGGTGGGCACCGCACCCGGCTGGCGCTGCAGGAGCGCCGCGCCGGGCGCCCGGGGACACGCTGCTGCCAGGGCTCGACCCAAGTGACACCCCCCATACCCCCCGCCCGCCCCAGGGAGCCCGCGGCTGAGCCCCGGCGGGACGGGGCGGGACGGGCCCGGCGCCTGGCCGGGCATAGCCAAGTCCCCCCGCGGGCGAGGAGCCGCTCCCCTCGCCGCCAGCCCCCGCTGGGCCCCCTGCCCCCGGCCCCGCCGAGAAGAAGGGGCCCTTTGACGGCGCGCGGCGGGCCCCGGCGCGAGGCCCGTTACCCCGGCGCTTGCGGCGCGTGCCGCCGGGGCCGGGCCGGGGCCTCTGTTTGTCCTGGCCCGGGAGGCGCCCGGCCCCGCTGGCCTCGGCCGGCCGGGGCCCCCAGCGGGAACCGCTCCTCCCTCCGGGCGCTGGGCCCCCCGCCAAGCGGGGGCTCCTCCGAGCCCATCTGCTGCGCAGCTGCGGGGAGAGACGTGCCCCGGGGCTCGGGCTCGGCAAGGGCGGCCCCCTCCCTCCCTCCCTCCCCCCCGCCATCGCTGAGCCCCCTGCCGCCGGAGGTGGGTGCCTGGGTGCCCCCAGGGTCGCTGCGAGGGCGCTGGGGGGGGGGCATGCTGCTGCTTGTGCCCCCCCACCCCCGGCTCGGCCCCAGGCCCAGGGCTGGGCCCTGAGGTGCGCCCGTACCCCAAGCCCATGCTTGGGGGGGGGGGGCAGCCTGGCACCCTGCCGTGGCTTGCACCCCAGGGACCTTCCTGGCATCGGTGTGACCCCCTGCACCATCCTGGCATCGTCCCCAGATTCGTCACCAGGCACGGGGGGGTGTTGTCCCTGGGGCAGCCCAAAGCTTGGCCAGGGATGATGGGGGCACACCAAAGGGACACTAAAGGCACCGCAGTACAGTGTGGGACAGGGACCCCGGGCCGTGCCAGCCCAGGGGTGTGCACTTGCCGTGGGGGCAGACCGCTCGGGGGGGGGGCATATGGGGCATCACCGTGGGGCAGCAGCCCCGGAGCTGCTGGAGCGCATCTGGCTGCCTCTTGCCAGCTGACACATCCCCATCCTCCCCGCCCCCCCCGCAGCCCGGCTCTTTTGGGAACTTGCGTCATTTGTGATAGTCTTTGGCTGAGGAACGAAAAACAGCCGTCGGCCCCCCC
>JADKXX010010147.1:0-17485 GCA_017310255.1 Butorides virescens | reverse complement strand
GTCTGTGCGGCAAGGGGCGGGGGTGGCCTGGGCACGCGGCGGGGTTTGGGGCACGCGTGGGACAGGGCACGGGGGTGCGCCCGGGTGGGGGCGGGGCGGGGGCACCCCCGGGGCAGGGGGGCGGCCGGGGCCGCGGGAGCTGTCCGCGGTGCTGACGGCCCGGCCCGCGGGAGCTGGCCGCGGTGCTGACAGGCGGCCGCGACCTGGGGCTGCGGTCCCGCCGGCGCGGGGGGGGGGTGTCCCGCCGCTCCGGCCGCCGGCCTGGGGCAGGGGAGCACTTGTTTTCCTCCTCCCCCTGCCTCCCACCTCCCCGCCTCCGTGGATAGGAAATCCCGCTCTGTCCTCCAGCAACCCTCCCCCGTGCTCTGGCCACACAGCCACGGGGCTTCAGCCTGACGCCGGCTCCCTCTGCTTTGCCCGGGCGAGTGGGCATGGAGGGAACCGCACTGGGACCGGCAAGCTCTGAATGCTTCCCCCTCATGCCACCTCCTAGAGTTGCGTTCAACATTCCCTCCTCCCTGGGGTGCCCTGCCAGGTCACTGACCCCACGTGGGGAGGGGAGCCGTGGAGCGGCTTGGTGGTTCATGACAGTGGATCGGGTGCTCTTGCGTTGAGGCAGGTATTTCATGTCTGGCTTGTGTCGGCTGCCAGTGAAGGGGAGGGAGAGCCGCCTTTGTTCCAGGCAAGGGAGCAGATGCATGTCGGTGTACGGCCAGCTGGGGCTGCACACAAGCAGCACAAACACACGTGCACACGAGCACATGCGCGCACCCCCAGCAAAGCACACGCTGTGCCATCAGCTATCCCACTCCCCACGGGGTGAGTCCTCCTGGGCACAGCCCTGCTCCCAGCCCATCCTCTGCTGGCATCCCCCTTGCCGGCAGCTTGTGCGGAGGCGCATCTCTTCCTTGGTGCATCTCCGGGGAATAATGAATGGGTCTCCCAGGCTGGCACTGGGGAAGTGTGGCGATGATAGGGTGAAGTTACAGGTGCTGTCTGGTGACCAGGTCTCCCTTGTCTCTCCTGTGCCAAGCAAGCGGTGGCCTTTCTGGTGCCAGGGCTCCTGGAAATCCCTGGAAATCAAACTGTCAGACAGCTGGGCAGAAGGAGGTGGTCCCAGTGTGTGCCATGGGCTTGCAGGAAGTGTCTTGCAGACATGGGGCTGTGCACAGCCCATGCATGTGGGTGTGCACGCCTCCACTTTGCCATGCACGCAGACAGCACCCACGTGTGCATATGTGCACACATATGTGCAGCATTCCTCCTCCACAAACCATGGGAGAGCTGGGAGGCTCGGCAGGAGGTGCACCGCTTGCTCCTTCTTCCCGTGGCTCGAGGGTGGGACTCTGCGGTTTATGATGGGCTCGGTGCCGAGCCTCCTCGACAGGCAGAGAAGGGGGGGAATCTCTGTGTCTGTGGGAGCTGACCTGCTGGGGCAGGGCTGGAGCCATGAGGAATGGCCCTCTATTGGAGGTAAAATACAGGGAGCAGGTCCTCACTGAGGAGGACGATGAGTTGAAAGAGGTGGGCTGCACCTGGGCAGAGCTGGAGCAGCCGGGGCTGAGGGCTCCTCAGGCTCCAGAGGATGAGTGCTCACAGCTCGGGGAACTGGGCTCAGGGCAATGCTGAACCAGGCAGGATGCACAGAATCACAGAATGGCAGGGGTTAGAAGGGACCTCGGGAAATCATCCAGCCCAACCCTCCTGCTAAAGCAGGTTCTCCTAGAGCAGGTTACACAGGACTGCGTCCAGGCGGGCTTTGAATATCTCCAGAGAAGGAGACTCCACAGCCCCCCTGGGCAGCCTGTGCCAGGGCTGGGAGACACAGCTGGGCACAGCTGACATCAACCCTGGGGACTCACTGAAATGGCACAGCCCCAGCCCCTCCTGCCTCCAGGCTGCTGGTTCTGGGACATGTTCAGGGCCTGGGTGGGTGGGCCTGGTCTGGGAGGGGTTCTGTGTCCCCCAGCCCCTCAGCCCACTGAAAGCCCCCTGGGTTTCCTTTGCAGATGGGCTCTTTGTGACTGACTACTTCACCCGCACACCACGCAAGCTCAGCCCCTTCCGCTCCTTTGCCAGCATCGAGCTCTTCCACTTCCACATCCCCGAGGACACAGTCATCGCCGTCTGGAACCTCATCACCTTCAAGGAGCAGGGTGGCACCTTTGGGGATCAATGCCCAGACCGTAGCATCACCGTGTGAGTAAGCAGCCTGCCCTGTCCCCTTCCTGCCTGCCTCTGCCTGCCCCTGCTGCCCCCTGCCTGGACTTGCCCTGGAGCCTGCCTGCTTTTGTCTGCTTCTTGCTTGCACGTGCACATGCATGCAGACATATAGAGGAGCACTCACACATGTACACGCATATGCAGGCACACACATGTGCACGGAGGCATATATGCACACACGTAAACACACATACACACACAAACATACCATGCATGCTCACTCCCCATGATTCATCTTCCCAGGACCGTTGCAGTCTCTACTCTTTTGCGCATCTCGTACACAAATAGTTTTGCTTGAACACCCACCCAAGGAAGCTCACAGTCTCCAGCGAGGTCCCACCTTACAGACAGCTTCCCCCTCATGTCTTTGAGCTTCTTAATAGCTTGGAGGGCAGACCCCGACGTCTAGGGCAGGCTGGCCTGCGCCCTGCTAACTGCTGTCTCTCCTGCAGGTATTTCCGCTCAGGGGCTCCCTCCGTCATTAACCCGCTGCACACGCACTTCCCCAGGGACACGGCTGTCCCTGGCTCCTTCGCACTGACCCTCACCTGGACCCTGCCCAACCGCACCACGGGGGTGTTCAACGTCACCAGCCCACTGCCTGGGGACTGGTTCCTGGCTGCCCACCTGCCCAAAGATGAGGGCAAGATCTCTGTCAAGGTGAAGGGCTTGGGGGGACCGTGGGGTGGCAGGGCTCGCTGCAGGGCTCTGCCGGGGTCTGACGGTTCTGGGCTGGCAGTGCCCAGGGCAGGTTTCCCAAGTTGGGACAGTGCCCCATGCCCCCTGCCCTATGCTGACTGTCCTGCTGGTGCAGGGGCTCTACGAGGAGTGCCAGTATCTCTTCCAGCCACAGCTCATCGTGCAGCGCCTGGTGAACATCGCCGTGCTGTATCCTGGTTACGCCACCGAGCAGAGCATGGCCCCCCACAACCGTTCCTGCCTCTACAAGTGAGTGCAAGAGGGTCTCCTAAGGAAGGGGCATCCCCAGGGTGGGAAGCTTAGGGTGCCCCATCCCTCTGGCTTGCCTCCCCAGCCCTCTTGGTCCACGCCGAGGGGCAGGACCTGACACTGCTGTCCCACAGGGTGTTTGTGCCCAGCTACACGTCGCGGGTGCTGGTGGAGGTGCTGCGGTGCCGGGGGGCTGAGGGCTGCCCCCTCTGGCTGCGCGTGAGGGCCAAGGCTCCCCCCCTGCACAACTCTACGGCGCTGGACTGCCGGGAGCACGCTCCCTGCCAGTTGGCACTGGACCTGCCCTTCTGGCAGCACTGGTACTACGTGCTGGTGGAGAAACACCCTGGGGTGCCAGGCACCGTCTCCTTCCAGGTCATCGTGCAGCTCACAGGTTAGGGGGCACAGGGAGGACTGGGTGGTGGGGGCATGCTCTTGACTCTGCTTGGGTGACTGGTGGGGTGGTAAAGGATGCCCACAGGATCTGGCCCTAGCTTATACCCAGTTCTGCTGGGATGGGGACACTGGGAGGTGTTGGAGCTGGGTTGCAGATGAAAGTGGGCGGTGGGCAAGAAGGGGAGGTGGGAACTAAAAGGGGGCTGGAGGAGCCGTTTGGTGCCCAGGCTGATGGCTCTGCCCCTCAGACTGCTCCCGACCAAGCCTGGCCCGGCCACCCTTCCTGCCCTCCAGTGCTTCCATGAACATGCCCCACTCCTTTGGCTCTGTGGGCGGGCTGGCGCTGGGGGACAGCTCTCCGCCCGCCAGCCCCAACGGCACGAAGCACCCGGTCCCCATCCCCACCGCCTCGGCTGCTGGTGAGCGGTGCTGGCCAGTCCGCCCCACGCTGCGCAATGAGCTGGACACCTTCTCCGTCCACTTCTACATCTTCTTCGGGCCCAACGTGTCCGTGCCGCCTGACCGCCCCGCTGTCTTCGTCATCAACCTCCTGCCGGTGCTGGACAGTGGTGGGGTGCTCAACCTGGAGCTGCGGCTCAACGTGGTGAGGTGGCCACGCTGCGCCCCAGATGGGGCAGAGCAACTGGGGGGGAGGATGGGCTGGGGGTTGGGTGATGTCGGGGCTGCAGCAGGGCTAGGGGCAGGCTTTGGGGTGCTCTTGGGTCATGGTTTGGGATCTCTTGGATGATGGAGCACAGATTCGGATGATCCAAGGACAGGATGATGGCCTGGATTTGGGGTGTTCTTGGGTGATGGGCAGTGGGTTAGGGCACTGCTAGCTGGTGTGCTGTGGTCTGGGTGCTGTCAGAGCAGGGGACGTCCCCGGCACTGGTTCAGGGCCGTCTCCTTCTCTGCTGTCAGAGCTCCCTGTGTGGCGAGAACGTGACAGTATTCGGCTGTCTGAACCACGAAGTCCCACTGATGTCTGGTGACAACGCATCGGTCACCTGCGAGACAGGTAGGCTGGGCTGTGCGTGTCCGTCCTGCCGTGGCCGTGGGGGTTGCACCCCTTCACGTGTCCGGTGAGAGGCTGAGCGGGAGAAGGCAGAGATCATGGGGGAATCTGGCCCCAGAGCCTGGCGCAGGGCACGCTGTCCTGGCTGTGGCCAGGGGAAGGGGCTGCCCCCTGCCCTGCTCACCCGGAGCTCTCCCTGCCCGCAGAGTCCCTGGCAGGCTTCCTGCTCTCCGTCAATGCCACGGCCAGCCTCAGCCGCCTGCGGATCCCTTACCCCCAGACGGGCAGCTGGTACCTGAGCCTGCGCTCGCTCTGTGCCACGGAGCACGGGTAAAAGCCCCCGCGTGTCCCCTCCCTGCGTGCCCGGAGGGGATGTCCCCACCATGGCCTGCGTCCGTGTGCACCGTGGGTCTGTGGGTGTGCCTGGCCCCTGCGCTGCCTGTCACCCCTCACGCGTATGCACGTGGCTTCGCGGGCTGTGTGTCACCGTGTGAGTGCCTGCGTGGGCACGGATGGCTCCATCTCGTGCCTGCCTGACCATCTGTGGGTCCCCGCAGCTCTTCCCTCTGTCTCTCGGATGGGAAGCGCCTGTCAGCTTGCGAACGCCGTGCATCTGTTGGTGCCTGCCCGTCTCTGCGGCAGGGCCCATCTGTACCCGTGCCCGGGAGGGGACCGGGCTGTCACGGCGAGGACAGGGCTTGGCTGTGCATCTGAGGGGGCAGCTCTGGTCAGGCTGCTGTGCCCTTGCTCTTCTCAGCATCTCCAGGGGCTCTGCTCAGCGTCTCCAGGGACTGGTCGTGTGTCTGTGGCTCTGTTCCTGGTCCATTTGTCTGCCTGAGAGCCCTGTGGAGGAGAGGGGCTGTTGTGTGTGTGTGTCTGTACATGCAAAAGTCCGTGTGGGGCTCTGTGCCGCGCAGGTGGTGCTGTGTGCATGTTCAGTGCATGCATGCAGACCGCACCGGCTTTTCGGTGCATGCATGCAGACGGTGCTGCACGCACGTTTGGCACACGCGTGCAGACAGCATTGCATGCATGTTTGGGTGCACACACGCAGACAGCTCCGTGTGCGTGTGCAGGTCTGTGCAAACAGACAGGGCTGCGCGTGATCTGCGTGCACGTGTGCGCAGATTTGGCTGTGTGGGCACACGCAGGGACAGCAGACAGCCCTGCAGACACGCACCGTGCACGCGTGCAGGCGGCGCTGCGTGCATGTTTGTGCATGTCGGGGTGCCTGTGTGTGCACAGGCAGCAGTCGGCGTGTGCTGTCGGGACGTGGGCCGGTCTGTCTGTGCTCCTGCGTGCTGGAGCTGCTGAGGTGCTGGGTGTGCCCGGAGCCGTGCGTGGGTGGTGCGGGGCACCGAGGGTGCTGCGTCTCCTCCTCCGACTCCTCTGCTGTGTTTCTGGTTCACGCTGAGTTGCCAGTTGCAGTTGATCCTTCCCTGACGTGGTCACTTGCAGGCATCGCAGGGCACAGTGTTTGCACAGCAAAATCCAAATAAAATAGGAGCCAGCTGAGCGCGTTGCTAAAGGCAAAATGGGTCTAAGCATGGCCGTGTTCCTCCTGCTCACCCAGCCTGGCACAGACATTGGCAGCACACAAGATGCCTGGGGACCAGCTCTCAGCTGCCACATGTAGCACCAAAGCAGCTCATTTCCACGCTCACCCAGTCCCTGGGTCTCCCGTCACCTGCCAAGTCTGGGTGTGATGGTGCCTCTGGTGGAGGCAGGAGCTGCTTGAGGGGTGCAGGGCAAGGGCTGACCCTCTTCTCCCGGTGCAGGTTTGAGCCTTGCACCAACGTGACGGCTGAGGTGTACCTGCGTGCCTACCTCTCGCCCTGCATCAACGACTGCGGCATCTATGGCCAGTGCAAGCTGCTGCGCACCAACAACTACCTGTATGCTGCTTGCGAGTGCAAAGCTGGTGAGAGCTGCCCCGGGCACCCACAGCCCCTGCTGCACCCAGGGACCCCCCCAGCACCCTTCCCTGCTCCCCGGGGGTTGTGTGCCCCATTAGTACCCTGCACCAGCTCTCTGCAGGGCGCTGGAAAGGGGCTTCCCCACTCCCTCCCCAGCCCCTGCGAGTGCTGCAGGGGTGACGGCGGCTCTGCCCGGCCACAGGCTGGAACGGCTGGGGCTGCACGGACAACGCCGAGGCTTTCTCCTACGGCTTCCAGCTCCTCTCCACGCTGCTGCTCTGCCTCAGCAACGTCATGTTCGTGCCTCCCGTGGCCATCGCCGTCCGCAGCCACTACCTCCTGGAAGCCGCCGTCTACATCTTCACCATGTTCTTCTCCACCGTGAGTGGGGGGGTTGGGGTGGTTGGGGGGGGCAGGTGAGGGGCCGGGGCTGTGCGGGGCGGCTTTGACACCCCTTTGCCCTCCCCCCCCTCCCCCCCCAGTTTTACCATGCCTGCGACCAGCCAGGTATCGTGGTGTTCTGCATCATGGAGTACGACGTGCTGCAGTTCTGCGACTTCCTGGGCTCCCTCATGTCCGTCTGGGTCACCGTCATCGCCATGGCCCGGCTGCAGCCTGTGGTCAAGCAGGCAAGTCCACGGAGGGGGCAGGCAGGGCAGGGGAGGGGACCCATCCTGATGGGTCCCCCGCTGCCCCACAGGTGCTGTACCTGCTGGGGGCCATGCTGCTCTCCATGGCTCTACAGATGGACCGCCATGGGCTCTGGAACCTGCTGGGGCCCAGCCTCTTCGCCTTGGGGATCATGGCCGTCGCCTGGGTAAGGAGATGCTGTCCCTGTCTTCTTATGTCCCTATCCTGGCTGGACTCAGCGTCCTGCCCGGCTGTCCAGCCCCACTCCCCTGCCAGCATCCCCCCTCTGCTGCCTGTCCCCATGAACCACCTTCCCTGACTGCTGGGGCATGTGGCACCATGGCACAGGGGCCGTGCTCGTCCCTGCCGGGGCTGCCTCTTCCACCCCCCAAATTTCCCCACCGCAGACGGCTCGCACCATTCGGCGCCGCCACTGCTACCCGCCGACCTGGAAGCGCTGGGCTTTCTACCTGTGCCCCGGAGCGCTGATTGCAGCGGCTGCTGTGCTGCTCTACGCCTTCGTGGAGACGGAGGAGAACTACTTCTACATCCACAGCATCTGGCACCTGCTGATCGCCGGCAGCGTCGGCTTCTTGCTGCCGCCCCGCGCCAAGCCCAGCGGGCGCCTGGGACCCCTGCCCCGGCGCAAGGGCTGCGGGTACCAGCTCTGCGTCAACGAACAGGAGGAGCTGGGGCTCGTCGACCCGGCCGTGGCCTCCATCAACAGCATTTGTACCAGCTGATGCCGACGGGCAGCCTGGACTCCTCTGGCACGGACAGCAGCCCTGCGGGGCCCGGCACCCGCCCTCCCTGCCGGCCGCCCCTTCCCAGGAGCAGCAGGACTCCTCTGGGCGGGCGCACAGCCGCCCGTGCCCACCCTGTTCTTGCAATTACAGCCTGGATGAACTTGCCTCTGCGAGTTGCTGCGGCTCAGTCCGGTGCAGAGCTGGGGGGTGTCGAGGCTGAGCTGGGGCCACGCTCCTCTCTTTGCTGGGCCATGGAGGTGCCCAGGGGACGTGGCCGGCTGCGGAGAGGGGAAGGGCAGCGGTTTCTGGCTCTCACTCAGGGGTCTGTAGCAAGAGCTGCTGCTCTGCTGTGGGCTGCTCTGGGGCTGACGTGGCTCCGGCGTGGAGCAAGGTGGCCAGCAAGAGGTGGGGGGCAAGGGGATGCAGTCTTTCGGCTCGCTGCAGGGCAGGCTGCAGAGCTGGGATGACTTTGCTGCGACGCTGTGCTCTCACGGGATGGCTGTAATGCCTGACCCAGGGGCAGCTGTGCTGTGCCAGGGCAGCCGGTGTCCCCCCAAGCTGGCAGGACCGCGGGAAGCCTATAGACGTGGGGGAAGCTGCCACGGGGGAGTGGTGACGGTGCTGCCGGGAGTGGTGGTGCAGGGTCTGAGAGGGCACTACCTGCAAGGGCCACATCCCCAGGAGCCCACGGGCTGTCGGTGTCAGCCTGCTGCCCGGAGCATCCCCCCCTCAGCACCCCACCCAGGAGCAGTGGAGCAGTGACCCTCTGTCCCTGTTGGTGTCACCAGCCAGGAGCAGCTGCCCTGCCTCTGCAGGGCAGTGAGCATCACTGGGAGGGGGCATTGCATGGCCTGTACTCCCCATCTGGTTGGGACAACCCTGTCTCAGGCCCTGCTCCTCGTCCCACCCTGGTGTCAGACCCATGGGCTCAGCACCCACGGGGAGCCAGTGGTGACTGTGGTGTGTGCGTGGCTCAAGGACAGGGCATTTCCACTCTGCTCCTGCAGCTCGGAGGGGGCAAGATAGACCAGAGAGGAGAGGGGAAACCTCACTGCCCCTTTTTACCCCTCTGGGGACTTTGCCAATCCCCCATGGCTCTTCCCAACCCTGCAGGGGTCTTCAGACGCCAGCCAAAGCTCTGGACCCCAGTGGTCACATCCTAGCTCAGCAGAGCCCACCCACCAGCAGCCCCCCTCCCCGCACCCCAGGGACAGAGCCCAGCACAGGGAGATTTACTGGATGCCTAACAGGATTAGCAACTGCAGGCGGGCAGGCAGCTATGTAATAGGATTGCAATCTAATTAAACCTGCTGCCTGGGAGCTGGGCCCCAGCTGGCCGAAGCACGGTGGGCTTGGGGGGCTGCAGGGGCGGCTGGAGGGGACAGCAGGGATGGGGTGGGCAGAGCAGAAGGAGGGGTGAGCTGGCGAGGGCCACAGCGGCGGTGGTGTGTTCAGGGCTTTGCTGCCTGCATCCCTGGGCCTTGTGGGGGACGATGGCTGTGGGGAGCCAGGCTGGCGTGGACGTGTGCTGGGCAGCCTGGGGTGGCTGGGCAGGAGCCCCGGTCACTGCAAGGGGGCTGGGAGACCTGCATCTCCACCCTTTCTCTGCCAGGCAAAATGCCCTATCTGGTCTAGCTGGGTGGCTGATTAGAGATTAATTTTTTAATCAAAAATGTTACTCACTTCACCAAGTCCAGTTGCACCCCCTGGCAGTAGCAGCCACCAGAGAACAAGGAGCTCAGCTTTAGTTTTCACATCAGCAACACACTGGAGTGCAGGGCACACCGAGCACAGGGCTCACGCCACCCTGGCATGTGCACCGGGGCAGGCGGTCCTGCACAAATGCACCCCAATTTCATGGAGATGTCAGCGCTCCATGCAGCATCCTTACCCCTCCCTCACGCCCCGGCTCACTGCTGTAGAGCTGAAGTGCAAACCCACTGCTTGCCAAGTTTGTGTAGACCCTACAATAACAGAGCCTAGCGAGCACGTGGTGGGATGTGCATTCCCTTTGCAAGCAGCTGTGCAGCCCTCGGCCTGCCCCACGGCAGACACCACGGGGTGGCACATGCAGGTCTGGACCCCTGAGGGTCTTGGCAGAGGCAGGCAGGGGTTTTAGCTGGCAATGCTGCGCAGGGAAGCCCGGAGGAGCCACGCACCGGCTCTGCTGGATTCCGCCTCTCCGGGCTGCTGGGGCAGCTCAGCGCTCCCTCTCGTTTTAATTAAACCTGCGACTGCATTTTTCATCTCAAGGGCAGGCCAAGCAGCCGACCGCGCTGCCGTGGAGGGAGCTCGGCCAAGCAGCACTGGAGGGGATCCAGACGCTCTCATCCCCCAGGGACCATAGGCTTCCCGCTGAGAGCTGGGAATCCCCCTCCCCACGTCCCCGTCCCCCCGCCCCGTGTCCCCCTTCACCCCCCGCCGGGAGGCTGGCACAGCTCGGGGGGCGGTGTGGTGCGGTGTGAAGCACAGGGCATGTGGTCTTGAAGGACTGGAAGGTTTTTGCTCGCTGCTGCTGGCACCAAGCGTGGTGAAGCCGCTCTCTCCTGCAGGACACCCAGCACGGGGTGTGCGGCACGGTCTCTCCCACCAAGCCTTGACTGGGAGTGTGCTGGGACACCCCGCGGGAGACTCCATGTCCCCTCAGCCACCTCCCCTTTCTGGCGGGGTCAGGAACACCGGCGTGCCCATGCCGATGGGGCTGGTGGGCTCCCCATGGTCTCCAGCCTGCTCACTGCAGGGGGGTTGGACTAGATGACCTCTAGGGGTCCCTTCCAACCCAAAACATTCCATGATTCTATGATTCCAGCCTTGGCCCTGTGGGGATGTGCATGAGGAGAAGGCTGGAATCTGCCTTCCCCCCCCCCTCCCCGGCTCAGGGAGTTGGGGTCTCTGTGACTCCCCCCCTTCCCAATGCAAACAGCCTTCCTGATGCTCCATCCCTGTCTCTGCCAGGCACAGCAACCACGTAACCATGGCAACAGTGTCCCTATAACAACCAGGTACATCTGACATCCCCATGGCAACCGACTCCCGGAACAGCCGGTGAAGAGCTTCGCTTCCTCGGTGCTGGGGAGGGATGGGGGGGTGGGGGGGTGTTCGAGCCCCACCAGGGCAGGTGGGGCTGCAGGGATGAAACAGACACAGCCGGGAAGGGCTTTGGCCAGGTGCCGGGGGCACCACAAGCCTTTGTGGCCTCTGTCCTGCCAGGGTGGCTGCAGGGGACACAGGCGATGCAGGAGAAGGGGGTGGCCCTGGGGACAGCATCACCCCAGCTCAGCCCCCAGCCCAGCCCAGCCCTGCCGGGCTGTCAGTGCCATTGAGCCGGCATTCCCTGCTCCGACACATGCTCCCTGGAAATGTGTAACCCAAGGGCCGGGACCACGCTTCCTTCCACAGCCTCCTCCCACCCCTGACTCCCACTGCAGGGATGCTCTGCCCGTTGCCTGCCGCCTGCCCGTGCCTGCCGGGACGGGCTCACCAGGCAGCAGCCCTGACGCAGTCTGTCGTTGCAGACGGCGATTGCACGCCATGCAACTTTAATGTGTCAGGCCTGAATTATTGAGCCCTGCAGCGGGCTGCGTGCGTGCAGGCAGGACCCATCATCCCTCCTCCTCTCCCTGCCCGTGCACGCCTGAGCGGGCAGCAGCGGGTGGGGGCAGGAGAGAGGTCCCAGCCTGTGGGATATCCCTGGGTGCAGGATGGTGCTGTGCGCCTTGCTAGCCCAGGGCAACGTGGTGCGGGTGGCAGGGTGGCTGTTGGTGCCACCAGCTTGGTCGCCTGGGGGATGGTGGTCCCTGAGCACAGCGTTATCTCTGCAGGGTGCAGGGATAGGTGTGTAGGAAGGGATGTGCAACCCTGCTCTGTCCCCACCCCTGCATCCTCATGAATTCCCATGGCCAGAGGCAGCAGATTCCCCCCCCCTACTGCCCTGGGAGGTCCTTGCCCCCCTCCTGCTCAGTCTGCTGCCAGGCCCCAAGTGAGACGAAGCCTGTCCACCACAGTCAGCATAAATCCAGCCATGGGTGCCTCCAGAGCTTGCTCCTTGGCCGGGCATGGCTGTCACCATGCTGCTCTGGGGATGATGAAAGGCTGGGAGAATGGCCTGGCTGCTCTCTTCTTTTGCAATTTGCCCGGCGCACCCTGCAGCCACTCGATGATTTTCTCATCAGAGTAGCAAGCCTCGACCGCCCTCCCCGCGCAGACCCATCCATCACCCATGGTTGGCACCACCGCACAGATCACAGGCGCTGGATTCGCTTGCCCTGCTCTGTCCCTGGCCATCCCTCAGCCCCACAGACAGCAGCCCCGCCACGGCCAGCCTGGGGGGAGCAGCTCTGAGCATGCAAAGGGACCCCACTTCCCCTGGAGCAACCCTGCTTGATCCGCCCTCCTTCTTCCCCATCCTCTAGCCCTGCGTCTCACCCTCCCTGCTGTCATCCCCAACCCTCATCCCATGTCAGGGACCCCTCAAAGCTTCAGCCCCAGTCTGCAGGGTGCTGGGTGAGGGCCATGTGGGAGCCAGGCACCTGCAAGCGGGTGATACAGCTACAGACAGAGCAAGCCCAGCCCCAGTGCATGCTCCTGCCTTGCTCCTGCCATGTTGGCATCTCTCCAGGTCCCTGCTCCAGGGCAGCACCATGCCATGGGTACCTGTCCCATGCAACTGGGACAGAGCTGAGCATGACAAAGCCAGCTCAGAGCAGGGACAAGGGGCTTGGAGATGGACCTGGGGCATGAGGAACCAGCATTGCCGCAGCAGCACCTTGTGCCACAGCACCTGGAGGTGTGAGAAAGCAGCAAGAATGGCAGGGCATGCCCGGTTATGCGTGAGGGTATGCGTGCAGGGGCCATGGAGGTGAGGGACAAATGGCTTAGCTGTACCCGCAGGGACCGGAGCGTGGCAGCGGGACTGTGTCGAGGGAGAAAGAGCAGCTGCCACGGTCGCATGGCCGGAGGGGAGCAGCGGACAGGGAAAGGGGACATTGTGGCATGGGAGACGAGGCAAATGTGGCGGTGATGCAAAGCACCACAATTTTTTAGCCGCTGGTAATTGAGTTTCTTGGAGAGGCTGCTGGGGGAACCCGCAGGGGGGCCAGACTCAGGACTTTATCCCTGGCAATTTAGAAGAGGGCTGCTGAAGAGCTGCTCACCGAGCGGAAAAGCCACTTGAGTTGTGCTTAACTTCATCAAGGGAACTGCATAGAAATCAGGGAGCTTGCTAAAAGACATTAATAGAGCAGCCAGGAGGGCAGAGCGCCTGCAGACAGCACGAGAATTACTCACAGCAGCATGCTGGAGACTTCCAGTAAATGAACGCGTCCTTTAACGAGATTTGCAGGGCCAGCATGGCCGAGGAGTGGAGCAGGCGAACGGGTGGGAAAGGTGATTCCTCAAGGAGGGGAGCTGTGTCAAAATGAAGAGCACAGGAAAGGGGACAAAGTTACATGGAAAACCAGAGCAAAACAACCCCCAAAAAGGCTTTGAGGAAGATCTTGGCGTCAGCGTTAAAATCACAAATAATTTCACAATACAAACTTTGAGGCGTTGCTGTTGCAATGAGACTTTGGAGGTGTCCAGGGGAGCACCAGAGCGCTGCGACCTGGACCTACCTCCTTCAGATGAATCTTGGGGTAGAACCTGTGTGTCCTGCAAGCCTTTGTCCTTTGACAAGCGTTTCTAGCCCTGGAGCAGACATCCAGGGCCCATATATCAACACAGAGGGATGCTGCTGAAGGAGCAGCCTCAGCACGACCCGGCCGGGGAGCGAGGGAAGGATCTCCTGCGGGCTGCGACTGCCAGAACAAAGTCTACAAGTACAAAGTGCAGCTGCGCTCGCTGCCAAGTGGTAGGAAATTAAGGCAGTTGCTCTCGTGAGAAATCAGCCTCATACCAACTGAAATCAAACTGCTGCACCAAATGCGATTCTGGATAAATTTATCTTAAGAAGCAAGCCTGCAGAGGAAGATAAAGCCATGTTAGCAGAAGCTGACATGGGATGCAAAGCCACTGTTCTCTTTATGGTTTGCAGATTAAAGTTTTCTTATAAAAACCATTTCCCCCACTCAAATACCACCACTAAAATTTCCCTTGAGAGACCCAAGCACTAAGCAATATGTTGTTATGTATGAACAGTGCTCTCAATGGAAGCTGTATTAAAGAAATCACATTGAATCTTCCTGTTGCAGTGTGAGTGGTGCCTACACCGAGGGGAGTGTTATGGTTTATTCTTACTTTCTATAAAGATGCTTCACCACCTCCAGGGCTAAAACCCAGGGCTCCACATTTTGCAGAGGAGTATTTCGTCTAAAATTAAATGGACCTGGAACAAGTGCAATCCAGGGGCTCCTGGCTCAGCGGGAGGGGAGGTTAATCCCGGTGGGCTCTGGGCGCTGCGTCCTGCGGAGGAGCTTTTCCCCCAGGGCTCACCTGCAGTCAGCAAATCTCCTGCCAGCACAGCTACAAATCCTAGATGAGCCCACGAGGATTGTTGTTCTAATTAACTAATGAATGCGTCTCCTGTGGGGAAGATGGATAATCTAAGCTGGAGGCTTCCTTCCTGTTTAGGGGGGATGACACACCTGGAGCAACACCCAGCTTCTCTCGAGGGACCCCATCAGCATTTGTACACCCCAAGGATTGGGGTGCAGTCCCCACTGGGGGGAGGTGCCAAGTGCTCACAGACACTGAGCATCTCCCTGCACCCTGCCTTCAACCGAAATGCAGTCTCAGCCCCCAGGCATGCTCTGGCTCAGGGCTGCCTTCAAAAAACTGCCCAACCCCATCCTCTGCCCGGTGGGTCTGCAGGCAGCTTGGCTGCTCTCATCCCTGAGTCTTCACTTCTGTCTCATCCTCTCTGCTGCAACATAGAGGTTTTTTTCAGGCAAATCACACGAGAAAAATTAACGTCTGATGAAGCCTGTGCAGGATCTCCCTGAGCCACAGCCAGGCGCAGCACAAGGAGGATCCACTTCAAAGGGGAGAGCCGCTTCATTAAAAAAGTGAAATAGGGCTTTTGACATCAAGATAAACATCTTGATACACTTCAAAGCAGCTTCCTCTCCTTGTCCTTAGACACCCTCTCCCGCTTCACTGAATTCTGGATTTTGGAGCTATACTTCTGCCTAATCCATCCTGCGCAGTAGCCCAGCTGGGTGATTGTTTGGAGGGGGAGACGCTGGGTGCTGCTTTGCAGTGTGTGAGACCTTCAGGGCATGACCACCAACCCAAATGCTCCGTCAGTGCCTTCTGGCCCACCTATGAAGAGCTAAGAGTTGCAGGTGAAAGTGGTTCCATTTCTATTGAAAAACATCACGGTTTTAAAAGAAAGTGCAATAGATAAGTGCCTGAGGGCCAGCCAGGGTCCCTCTGTGCCTGGAGGTGTCCATCCCTTTGGACACCCCCCAGCAGGGCTGCAGACCCATCTCTGGCAGCAGGTTGGACGTTCAGCAGCCTTGGAGAAAGGAGGTGCAAATGCTGACCACTTGCAGAGGGAGAGGCATGAGGAGGTAGGAGCCGTGTGTGCGTGGGGTGCTGCTGGGAGTCAGGCTGCACCCCAATTTACCCCGTGGTAAACCTCTCCTTCAGCATTTGGAGCCGATGAGAAGGATGTTGCAGGGCCTGAGAGCCAGGGGACTGTTCCTAATGCCAACACGCAGTGGACTTTAGCAGGGTGGCCATCAGAGCTGGGCTGGAGGGTGAGCCATGGCCAGGGGGTCTGTGTGCCCCTCGCCAGGTCACCCCAGGGCTTGGGGCAGCCTTTGGGGCAGGAAAGGGAATAACAGGGGCTGGTGCAGTGGGGAAGTTGCAGGGCTGAGCAGCAGGAGCAGGCAACCACAGGACACAGCCCAAAGCTGCTCTCAGGGCAGTCATTTGGGTCACACCACGGGTGCCTCTGCTTTGCAGGGTGGGAGCAGGCTCCAGTGGGCGCACAGCATTGCCCCCAGGACACAGGATGCCAGCGAGGGCTGGGAGTGGGGTACAGGGACAAAGGCGTTGCTGCCTGCTTCACTGGCAGGTAAAAAAACATTTTATTGTTATTTCAGTTCCTCCAGACATGATATATAGGCTCTGGGCTGGGGCAGGCCATGCAGGAAGGAGAGGATCAGGAGAGTGGTGCAGCTTTGAACTTGTTCTGGAGCAGGATAAATCCAGGGAAACATCCTCCCCCAGGCTCCTGCTCTGGCTGCCCTGGGGGTTGCATGGCTGTTGGGGTGCAGGGGGGCTACTTGGTGTGCTGCAGCTGCCTTGTTGCAAGCTGTTGCCTGGGATGGAGGGGGAAGGAGCCGGAGGCAGCCCAGAGCAGGACCCTCACGGTCCCTGGACCACCAGACGGCAGCAGTTAAGTCCTGCTGAGATCTGCTACTGCTTTCACCTCCATTTCTAGCCTGGAGAAGGCCTTGCATGCCCCAAAAGGGGCCTGCCTTCCTCTCCCCAGGCTTGCTGTCTGTTCTCCCGGCTGTCACCCCAGCCCTGAAAGCGTTGCCTGTGTCGGGAGCAGGAGGGATCTCACCAGGCACAGGGGTTGTTTTGGATGGACACCCCCAGGAACAGGCGATGACTTTGGCTATCTCAGACCCTTCCCCACCTGTATCGCCTCGGTGCCAGCCCCACTTCCCCTTGATGAAATGGCCTGGTGCCCGCGTCCCAGGGCTGGGGTCTCGCTGGAAAGGGGCAGGGGCCCAGCCCTGCCCCACTGCCCCTCTGTCACCCTCCCTGTGCCCAAGCTGGGGGGGGGGGGGGGGGGGGGGGGGGGGGGGGGGCAGGGGGCACCCCATGCTGTGCTGCATGGGGTGGTTTTGGGGCAGGGACGGGAGCAGAGGGCGCAGTGTGAGCGCACGGCGTGCCCCTGGCAGGCTGCCCGCCCACTCCAGGCACCCCTGCGCCGGTGGGGCAAAGCAGACCCCGGGGGGGCAAAGCAGACCCCGGGGGTTGCCCACCCCCATCTGCACCGAGCGGCGACCCTCTGGTCTGGGGCGGCGATCCGGGGGGGTAGCGATGCTCAAGCCCCGGGCCAGACCCCACCGGGCCGGGGACCAAGCCCTTGCCGGAGCCCCGGGGCCGCCTCCGCCATCGGGACCCTGTCCCGAAGGGGGCGGGGGGGGGGGGGGAAGGAATCCCCCCTCCCGTGACGTCACGTGGGAGCCCCTTGCCCCGCCCCTCCCCGCTGCAGGATTGGCCGCGCCGCCTTTGCTCCGCCCCAGCCGCTGCCATTGGGTGGAGCGCCCCTAGGCCACGCCCCCGACGGTGAGGCGGGCCTTGCCCTGACCCGCCTCTCCTCTCCGATCTCCTATTGGCTGCCGAGCTGTCGCTCAAGCCCGGCCCGTCCCTCGCGGCCGGTCCATGGCCCCGCCCTCCGCCGCAGCCCCCACCGCCCCCTGCACGCTCGGCCGGGCCCCGGTGCCCGGTGCCGCGCACCTCCAGCGCCGCCCCACGCACCCCCCCGATCCGCAGCCCCCGGAGGACCCCGCTGCGGGCCCTGCTGCAACCCCACCCTCGTCTGCAGCCACTGCACCGGCACCCCCAGCGCTCGGGGAGTGGGTGCCGTGGTGTCCCGGGCTGGAGGGAGGAGGCTGCAGCCCCTGGTGGGGGGTACGGCAAGATGGCAGGGA
>JADKXX010010146.1:0-10053 GCA_017310255.1 Butorides virescens | reverse complement strand
TGATGGGGATCATGGCAGGGTAGTGGTGAGTGTGGTGGGATGATGGGGATCCTGGCAGCGTGGTGGGGAGATGGGGATCATGGCAGGGTGGTGGGGAGCGTGGTGGGATGATGGGGATCATGCCAAGGTGGTGGGGAGCATGGTGGGATGACGGGAATCATGGCAGGGTAGTGGGGAGCACAAAATTATGACAGGGAGCACAGCAGGGTGGTGGACAGCATGGACCACCACAGCCCAAAGTTGCCCTCCCATTGCAACCTCACTGGTGGCAAGCGGCAGGGCTCAGGAAGGGAGGTACCACCTTTCTTCTGCCTTTGCCCGCCCCAATCTGCCCTTGGGGGGTAAAGCCAGGGCAAAGCTGTCTGCAGGCAGTGGCCCCACCACCGTGAGGCTTCGGTCCAGAGCTGCTGGCCAGCAGCCAGCCACTTTCTGCTCCTTGCTCAGGAGCACAGAGGAGGGTTTGTGTGCAGCTCTGGCAGCACCGTCCCCGCCGGGGTTGGCCCCGCTCCCGGCAGCCCCCACGAGCCCTGTCTGCCTACCCACCGCATCACGGGACCGGTGTGCCCCCGCAGCACGGCCGTTCTCTCCGACCAGGGCGTGCTGCTGGCGTGGGACGAGGGGCAGTGCTGCAAGCGGTAGCGGGCTTTCCCAGCACTGCTCGCCCACGCTTCTCCCCTGCCACATGCCAGCTGGGCTGCAACGTTGCTGCTCACTGGTGCTGCACCACCTGCCGTCCCTGGCCACCTTGTTGGTGGCCCTATTGGCCATGACCCTGGCCCCTCTCCATGGCTGGCCATGCATGGGGTGTTCCAACCGGCTGGCATGTGCTGCTCATCCTGGCGACATTGCGGTGGCCTTGCGGAGGCTCAGCATGTCATCTGGAGGACGTGGGGGTGCCCCAGCAAGCCCCCAGCAGACGGTGTTTCTGGTGGGGCAGGCATCCAAGGCAGCAGTGGGCTGGGGTGTGCAGTGGGAAGGGCAGGAGTATGGGGACATTGTGCTGGGGAGCCACAGGACATGTACTGCAGCGTCACCCTGAGGGTCACGCACGGCCTCTGAGCAGTGCTGGCCCTGCTGTGTCCTCAAGATGGATGGTGACTGCTTCAAGGTGGACTGCTTGCCCACCTTCCTGGCTGGGCTTTACCTGGCATGGACCAGCATCTACGTGGGGTCCCTCTTCTCCTGGGAGAAGCGTCAGGTTATCCACCAGCCCTCCAGCAATGGCAGGATTGCTGTCCTGACGTCTACCTACTCTACACCAGCAGCATCGTTTACGTCCTCTCCCTGGATGTGGCCAAGAGATCCTGGAGGTGGCTGGCACGTCCGTGCCCATCCCCATGGAGGGCGTGGGCATCCTGGGAGCAGGAGCGGGCTCACTGCAGCATGCTGCAAGCCTGCAGCACCGGCTGCGACAGCGCCAGATCGCCCATTGGAAGTGACCTGCCAAGGAGCCGGGGACCGAGGGGCCACGGCCGCAGCACGCGCTGCCTCCCCAGCTCCAGCCAGCATTGCCCTTCCCAGCCCCTTCCTTTGCAGAAGGATGCAAACATGGCCCCAGCCGGGCTCCCCGCATTCCCCAGCCCCAGTGGCAGCCCTGCTCCCCTCTGCAGCCTGGCGGCAGGTCCTCTGGGCCAGAATCCTGTCAGCCCCAGGTGCAGCTGGAAGCCTGCAGGGAGTAGGCAGGGCAGAGAGAAGACATCTGCCCCACGGTGTGTGGCCTGGGAGTTTCTCGGAGGCTGTAAATAGCTGAGTTCCCCTTCTGCTCATCTCGAAAGTGAGAAGGGGAACATCCTCCGGAGACGAGGAAAGAATTGGTCAATCGTCAATGCTGGTACAAAAGCTATTTTTAATTTTATTAAAATGTGTCTCTTCTATAAACTTCCAAAATATCCGGGGCTTCTGCTATAAAGGTTTGTGCCGTGGCTGCGTAGCAAAGCCGTCGCCCCTGTGGCTGGGGATGGTGGCACTCATGGAGGGGTGCAGCCGGTGGCGGGGGATACTTGCGGCTCCTCTTTGTGATCCGGGGAGGTGTGGGGAGAGCCGAGGGAACAGGGTACCCCGGGGCTGCCCTCGAAAAGGGGCACGTGGGGGGCATAGTGGCTGAGGGGGCCAGGGTGGGTCTGTGGCCGGAGCAGGAGCTGATGCAGGGTCTCGCCCACCTGCACCAGGCTGTGGGAGAGGAGGTGGAGGTGGGAGACGGTGTCACTGGCCAGGCTCTCCAGCAGTGCCTGCTGCTGCCGCGACGTCTGCAGGATCTGCACCAGCAGCTGCTGGACGCTCTGGAGCAAGCCTGCCACGCTGGAGCCTGCAGCGAGAGGGGGGGTCAGTGGCAGCAAACCCTCACCGTGGCTCTGAGAGCCCCCTGTGAGGCTGTCGGGATGCTGCAGGGAGGACCCACCATGCAGGCTTGCGTCCGACGCCTCTTCACCCGCTGCTGGCTGCTCGCTCATGCCAGCTGCCCCAGGGAAGCCCAGGGCTGCGGTGGCCACTGGCAGCACTTGGTTGCCTCTTCCCATCCCTGGGGACGTCTCGTCAGGAAAACCTGCCACGACGGTTTGGCATGGAGGGAGCAACCAGGTTGCTGGAGCCACCCAAGCCCTGTGCTCAGCCTGCCCCTGCTGCAGAGCCCTGGCCAGGCAGCGCCTGCGGGAGCCCCTGCTCTCCATCCCCACGGGCAGGGCAGGACAGGACAGAGCTGCCCCCTGAGCAGAGGGACTTGCTCGAAGCTCCTTACCCACTTTTAGGTCAGCTCTTTCCTGCTTCAGGGCGGTGTGACAGCCTGGAAAGAGAGCAGACAGCCCGTGAGCTGCAGCTGCCTCCTGCCCTGGGGTGCACAAGCATGGCTGCCTGGGCACGGTACTCACCCAGGAGGGGAAGGGGAGGGAAGCAGCGTCCAGCGTCTGCAACAAGAAGAGTATCAGACCCTGCTCATGGGGCTGAGGGGGTTTACTGGGCCGAGCAGGGCAAGGAAAGCCTTACGTGGCACGGCAGGGGGAGTGGGTGGCACTCCAGCGATGTGGTCCCCACTGGCTGCTGGGAGAGAGCAGAGACGAGAGGTGAGCAGTCTGACGGCATCTGCCGGGGGATCACCACCAGCCCAGGGTCTGCCCAGCTTGCCCTGGCCAGCCCCGCAGCCCGACATGCCCTAGCCACAGCTCCACAGCGCCCTGCAGGGCCCCAAAGCGTTTCACGAGCTAGGTACAAAAGCAGGAGTCACTCACCCACCACTGCAATGCAGCCACCTCTGGGCTGGAAGGCAGCAGCGGCGTAGCAGCGCGCAGCAACGCTACACAACAGATTAGGACTGGAAGTGAAGGAGAATCCCACATCCACTTGAAACTGCAGGGGGAATTTAGGGAGACAGAAGGTAATTACCCAGTGCGGATGCTGGCCGGGGCGCCCACGCAAATCAGACCCAGGGTCATATCCTGCACACCTCAGTGCCAAACCCCCGGGCGTGCGCATAGCGAGGGGGGCGCAGGATCCGCCCCTGGGTGCGCTGCAGGGCAGGGGAGCTGCAGGCACCTCTGGCCCTCACACCCAGTCCTAACTCATCCGAAGCTTTACAGTGTTACTGGGGAAGGGGGGAGCCAGGACCTGCCGAAGGAAGGGGAGTCACATGCCCTGCAGTGCCGCACAGCCGCCAGGGTCTCCGGGGCCAAATGGGGACCACTGTCCCTGAGAGAGCTTGAGCACCACGACTTGCCCCGGGGCAGCCAGCAGCCTTGCCATGCCCTCAGGCTGGTCAGAGCTGGGGACCCCTCCTGCCCCATCCCAGCCACCCCCATCCCCTCACGCTCTGGGGCAGCTTTGGAGCCAAAGCCTCTGGAGAGAGAAGCCCCAATGCCCCATCGGCGAGCATCCCCACTGACGGGGGAGCCCCCACGACCCTCTAAGCGCCCTTTCCCCATCATGCTGGCAGGGCTTGGGCTGGAGCCGTGGCCGTGCAGCCCGGTGCAGCGGGGCAGACCAGTACTTACGGCTCTCTGGCTCGTCCTTCGCACACTGCAGGAGCGGGGACAGCAGCACGCCCGGGGTGTCCCTGCCAACGTCGTGCTCTGCAGAAGGAGGGTGAGGGGGTGCAGAAAAGAGCTTCAATAACCGGGAGACGAGGGGTCCCTGCCACCCTACAGCCAGTACGAGCCCCACGCCAGCTGCCTGAGCCCACGGATACCTGGTGGCTCCGGTGAGGACCGAGAGCGGGCGGCGAGGGCTGCCCTGCGCTTCCTGGGGGGCAGCTTCGCCAGGTCTAGAGGAAGAGAGAAGAGATCACCAAGGGACCCCGGGTGGCCGTGGGGCACCAGTGCTCCCCCAGCACCCCACACCCAGCCACCCCGCCGAGCCGAGCCCACCCGCCCCTCCCCACAGCACCCACCCGGCATCCTCCGCTCGCCGAAGACGGGCCGCCCGGCCGCCTTCCAGATGCTCTTCATGGCTCGGTAGTGCGGGGGCAGGCAGGGCGAGTGGCAGCCGGCCCTGCGGCGTGTCTCCCGCTCCGAGTGGAAAGCCTGCTTGAGCGCCTTCCACTTGGAGCGGCACTGGGCCACGCTGCGCCCGTAGCCGGCCGCCGCCAGCCCCCGGGAGATCTCCCGCCACAGCGCCTCGTTGGGTCGCGACGTGGAGGCCATGAGCAGGGCGGCCTCCCCCGAGCCCCCCACCAGCGCCAGGAGGCTGCTGACCTCCGCCTGCGTCCAGGCCCGCCCGCGGGGCATGCTGCCGGGGGCGGCGGTGGCTGCCGGGGCGAGCCCGGCCCCGGGCCGGCGGTGAGGCCGGGATGGGCAGGGCGCAGCCCCGAGGCTCGGCCGTGCGCTCCCGGGAGCTGCACCGGGAGCCTGCCGCCCCGGGAGCTGCACCGGGAGCCGCCGGGAGCCGCCCCGGGAGCTGCACCGGGAGCCTGCCGGGAGCTGCACCGGGAGCCGCCCCAGGAGCTGCACCGGGAGCCGGCCCCGGGAGCTGCACCGGGAGCTGCACCGGGGGCCGCCTCGGGCCGCCCCGGGAGCTGCGCCGAGGATCGCCGGCGGCCGCACCGCCGGTAGCACCGGGAGCCGCACCGAGTGCCCCTGCGCTGCACCGGGCGCC
Source organism: Butorides virescens (assembly GCA_017310255.1). Lineage (NCBI taxonomy): Eukaryota > Metazoa > Chordata > Aves > Pelecaniformes > Ardeidae > Butorides > Butorides virescens. Next base: position 4,974 of record JADKXX010010146.1, on the reverse strand, counting down.
GCGCCGGGAGCTGCCGGGAGTCGCCGGGAGCCGAACCGAGCATGTGCAGCCCCGGGAGGAGCCGCTGGGAAACGTAGTCCTGGCCGCGCCATAGCCCCCCCCCCATCACCCGCCAGCCCGGCGGAGGGGGGGGTGTCTGCCCGCAGGCATCCCCGCCACTGCCCTGCCCGCCCTGCCCGCCCTGCCTGCCCGCCCTGCCTGCCTGCCCTGCTTGCCCTGCCTGCCCGTCCTGCCCGGCTGTAGGGGTGGAGGTCTGCGGTGCAGCAGGGCGCCCAGGGCAGGACCATCCCTGGAGGGGCTGGGGGGCTCTGGCCGCCCCCCCCCCCCCCCCCCCCCCCCCCCCAAATCCCCCCCCCCAGCTTTCCAAGGCTGAGATGCAGCTGCAAGCTCCATGCAAAAAAGGCCGCAGAAACCACATCTGAGCAAAAACACGCTGTGGCCTTGCTGCCTGGGGAGTGTGGGAGCATGGGGACGCGGACAGGGCCCTGTGTCCTGCTCCCCAGGGATGACCAGGCCCCCCTGCGCAGTCCCTAGGGCAGACCTGCCGAGCACCGCAGGGTCGGGGCAGGGGGAGCAGCCTCGGCACAGCTGCCCGGCGCAGCCCTGGCCCCATGTCCGAGCTAGCATCCATCCCCACTGCTCGCTGCCCCGAAGCCAGGGGTTGCAGGATTCCCTCATGCTGGGGACGCCTGAGCGCTGGCCCAGCTGGGGCCACCCCTTGCCCCGGTTGCTGGGAGCATCGCGAGCCCCCAGGGTTGCGGCCCAGGTGGTGCCTCCGGGGACCTCATCAGGAAGTGACACTTTCCATTTTGCATCACACACGGCTGCCAAAAGGGGCTGGGAGGGGGTTGCTGCTTCCCCCGTGGGGCACAGAGCGAGAGACCAAGGGAGGGATGGAAGAGGGGGTCACGTACGCTGATCTGCGCTTGCCTCCCACACCAGGTAATGGCACGCTGCTCCCTGCCCCTGGCACCCCAGCTCTCCCGGCAGGTCCCCTGCCCTTCTGCAGCCCCTTGCTCCCTGCAGGGCTGTTCCCCCAGCCCTGCTCTCCTCCTGCCCCCTCCTTTTGGGTATCTTCTCCCAAACAGCTCTTCTCCAGGCCTGTTGCAAACTGCCTGCATTAGGGGCAGGGGGGGGTCAAGGGCCACAGCGCACACAGGCACCCCTCACTCTGCTTCCCCCCCCCCCCCCCCCGCCCAATGCCAAGCACTGTCTGCAGGGTGACAACTTCTAGGAGGGTCAAGGTGCTGCAGATGGGCTCTCCCTCAGTTTCCCTGGGCTCCCCTGCTGCCTCCTGAGACCCTGGCCGGGGCTCACAGACCTTTCCCCTTCTCAGCTCCTCAGCAGCCGGTGCGGCTGCCCTGGTGCTGGGCAGCCCTCAGCCTGGCTCTCTTCTCCCTGCTGCTCCTGCTGGCACAAATCATCCTCGTTGGCTTGAGCTTCCACTGTGAGTATCTGCTTGCTCCCGGACCTCTTCAGCCAGGGTCTTGGGAGTCGGGGTGGGCACCATGGGGCTCGTGTACCAACAAGACAGCGCTGCAGCTTGCCCGCGGAGCTGGGCCCTCCTGCTTGGGGCCCAACGATGTTGCGGGTTCTGGGGCAAGTAGGAAAATCGGTGAGGCAAGACCTTGCCTGCCTGGCTGGGAGAGGAAGGCGGGGGGACAGCGTGGGCTCGGGGCATTCCACTCGTCAGATGGCAATGAAATGAAGACAGGAGGGAGATCTGTGATACTGAAACCGAAAGGCAGAAGCACTTTCCCCGAAAGCCTGTTGTGTGGTGGGCTCCCAAGCACAGCAAAAGCCACAAGGACCTTGGCAGGCTTGGCTGGCAGGTCACCCGAATTGGGGACGCCCTCAGCCGCAGCCGTGAGGCCGTCCCGTGGGAGAAGGCGCTGGGTGCTGCTGATAGAGAGAACACTCCTGTGCTCTTCTATAGATTTAGGACAACAGGCGAGATGCACACATGGTCCCTGGAGCATGGAAGAGAGCCCCAGCTATGGGCAACAGACACTGCGAGGTATGAGAGCCTGGCAGGCTCCTGGGAGAGGTTTGGAGAGGGCCTGGCTGCTCCTTTCAAGAGGCAGGATCTGTCTCTACTCCAGAACGTGTGTCATCCCCGCGGTCCCCCCCCCCCGCCCAAATCTTCCTTCACCCTTGCTGCCTGTCCCCTGGCTCACGGCATAGAGAGCTGCCCCAATGCTGCTGAACTGGCTGCACTGCTGGGACCCCTTTGGAAGAGATGACCCCAGCGCGGCTCAGCGTCACCTGGGCGTGCCACCAGCACCAGGCTCACGGCTGCCACAAGCATCCGTGTGCCAGGCAGCACTGGCTGCCCCCTCTCAACCATTCTCTGGTGAAGCTGAAATCTTGACTGTGTTCTCAGCGCTTTGCAAATGATGTTTGTATCACACCCCCAAACCTGGAGCTCCCCTCCCTGACCCTCTTGCCTGGTGCCAGCACCTTCATGTAACCAACCCATCTCCCCTGGGACTCCCACTGGGGAGCTGGGGCTGAGATGCAGGAGCTGGGCTCCAGAATAAGGGCAAGAGGAGGATCCTCTCCACGGGGCAGCTATAGGAGTACACTGGGTTGGGCTGGCACCCTGACTGCCCCTTGTCACCCTCCTGTCCCCTGGGCTGGGGGCTTGTGGCAGCCCCTGCTGGCTGCCCTGTCCCAGCTGCTCCTGCAGGCTGAGTTTCTGGTGTGCAGGGCGATGCCAGTTCTGCCCGGCCGGCTGGCTCTGGGAGGCAGGGTGGTGCTACTACTTCTCCTCTGCCAAAAAGAGCTGGGAGCAGAGCAGAGAGGACTGCTGTTCCAGAGGGGCACAGCTGGTCACCATCCGAGCCAACACCACCCTGGTGAGTGTGCCCAGCTTCGCCTGTCCAACCCCCTGTGGGAATCGGGCTGCGTTGGTGACCACCTCATGGTCCTTCAGCAGTTACCGGCCACCACCAGCATCGTCTCAGCTCCCTGGCTTTGGCTCACGTACCCAAAGCCCAGCCAAGCCTCCAGGCAGGGAGCCGGCGGGGCTGTGCCCACACTGTGCAGCCCCTACCACAAATCGCGTGGCTGGGGCTGAGTGTCCCCCCAGGATGCTCATGCAGGTCTTCTCCTGTGCTAGGCTTTCCTGCTGCGCACAGCCAACATGGAGGTCTTCCACGTGGGGCTGAAGCGGGATAGCTTCAGGTCAGACTGGAAGTGGCTGGATGGCACCGCAGTAAAGGGGTGAGGCTGTCAGCTTGTCCCCAGCTGGGGCTTGGGGAGGTGACAGGGGAACAGACATCCTACTGGCACACGGGGATGTGGTCCACATTTTGGCCACCTCTTGTCTTCCCAGGGCTGCACTGGGGCATTTTAGGGAAGGGAAGATTGCAGGGGTCTGACCCTGGTGCCCACACCCTGCCTGGGTGAGGGGCTGGGGGGTCTCCCAAAAGCAGGTTCCCAGGCTTTGCTTGACACAGCTGGTGCTGAGCCCTGCCAGGGGGGACCTCGGGGTGCTGTGTGCATGATGGGGCTGGGGGCTGCATGTCAAGCAGGCAGGGGTAGGGTGGGGGGGACCAGAGCATGTGTCCTAAGCGGGAGGAGGGTGGCAGGGGACAGTGCTCCAGGGGGAGGGCAAGCTTTGCCCCCACAGCCTCTCTGCACAGCCTCTGGTCCCTGGCTGGAGGAGCTGCTGAGGGGATGACCCCAGCCCTTCCTGCCCATCCCACCCGGGCCCGCTCTCTCCCTGCAGGCTCTTCCCAATGCAGCGCCCCACCAGCTCCCTCCCGGCCTGCGGCAGGGTGTCACGTTTGGGGCTGTCACGCGGTCCCTGCAGCGATGCTCTCGGCTGGGTCTGCGAGCGGAGCGCAGCCACCCTGCAGTGGCTCCAGTCCTCACCCCCTGCCTTCGTCTGGGGAAACACCACATACGCATGTGTGGTGCCCTGACCACCGTGGGGACCCCCAGCCTGTCCCACCACCCTGCTCCCTGCCCGACCCCAGCGCATGGGCACCCCCGGGCACTGCTGCCTCCTTGCTCAGGTCTCTTTACCCTCCTGAATCTCTGCACTTCACCAATAAAGTCTGGCTCTTGTATGCTGTTGCTGTGGCTGGCTTTGGGGGATGAGGGTGGTGGGATGGAGGTGCATCTTACAGCTCACGGACTCGGTCGCATCGCTGCCCGGTGGGAAATGGCGGCTGCCGCAGCATTGGAGGAAGGGGCCGGGAGCCAGCATTGACCCGAGCGTCCTCGTGGCCTGGTGGCAGCGGGGAACAGCTCCTGTGCAAGCTGGAGCGAAGCTCTGGGGTTTACACTTCTTGGGAAACGCAGCTGAGAGGCGACCCTTTGCCTCCCTGGTTCCATGGAGGAATCCGGCTGGGCAGCAGCTTGTCACCTGGGTCACAGCAAACGCCATCAGTTTGCTCTGAGGCTGGGTGACGTGTGAGAGCCTAAAAGGTCTGCTGGGGCTTGGCTTGGAGGGCTTTGGCCCTGGGGGCTGTTATGGTTTTGATAAAGACCACCCGGGTTGTGCCAGCAGCACGCAGCTCTGGCATGGACACCCCTGGGTGTCCCTCCCACCCCATGTGGAGGACCAAGCCCCCACATGCTGTCCCCTGAGGAGGGGATGGGACGGGGAAGGCGATGCATGGGGCAGCACGGCCCCGCTGAGGCCAGTAGTCACGGGCTCTCGGGGGTCCTCGCACCCTGGGGGCGCAGATGCAGAGTGTGCTGCCTGGGCCAGAACTTGTTCCTTCCCCATCCCCACCCCCAGAGCGAAAGCGGCCACAGAAATAAAGCCACTTTTTGTAAATAGTCTAACGACTTCTGCTTTTCTGCACATGAAGAAGTGGCTCCACCCCTCGTGGTCTTGGCCACAGCCTGCCACCTGACCGTGGTGGAGCAGGGCAGGACACAGTCCCCACACTGCTGCCGCCCGGGGCAGCGCCTGCCCGCATGGCCCAGAGCGTGGTCTACGCCGACCTGAAGTTTGCC
>JADKXX010010142.1:0-46031 GCA_017310255.1 Butorides virescens | reverse complement strand
GCCCCGACCCCCGCCGCGGCCCGGCGCTGCGCCTCCGCCGCCCCGAGCGCTGGCACCGGCGGGGCGGAGCCGGGGCGGGGACAGCCCTTAACTCCTTGGGACCCGCCGCCGCCGCCGCCGCCGGGAGCTGCCGCCCGGCCGCCCCGCACCGGCGGGCAGCGGGGATCCCGCACGCCCCGGTGTCCGCAGCGCCGGCACCGGCCGCTGGGGAGTCCGTGGGTGCCGAGGCGGCGTCTCTGCGTGCGCCTGCACGGGCGGTGGGGGCCTGAGCTCCCGGGGCACGGCCTGGACAGAGCCCGTGGACACAGTGCGTGATCCTCCCCTGCCCCGCGCCCTGCAGGCGTGGGACTGCTTGTCCCCTGGGTCCCACCTGGATGCTCACTGTAAATGCAGGACTCCTTGCCCCCCAGCCCCTGCCCGGATGCTCCTCGTTGCTGCCGGCCGCTCTTCAGAGCACCCAGTCCCTGGGCAGGTGGACCGAGGGCACGGGGGTCTGATCTCCCCATATATCCAGCCCCGCGCCGGAGGGATCGTGGATCCATGCAAGGATCATGGCTCCAATTCTGCCCATCCAGGCAGCTGCTGCCAGGATGGGCCCTGTTGGCACAGGCTCGGGTCTATCCTCACAGCCATCACCAGGCTGGGTGGATGCTGCAGATCACAGAATGGCAAGGGTTGGAAGGGACCTCGGGAGATCACCCAGTCCAACCCCCCTGCTAAAGCAGGGTCACCCAGAGCAGGTTACACAGGACTGCGTCCAGGCGGGCTTTGAATATCTCCAGAGAAGGAGACTCCACAGCCCCCCTGGGCGGCCTGTGCCAGGGCTCTGTCACCCTCAGAGTAAAGAAGTTTTTCCTCATATTCAACTGAAACCTCTTATGCTGCAGTTTGTGCCCATTGCCCCTTGTCCTGTCACTGGACACCACTACAAAGAGACTGGTTCCGTCCTCGTGACTTCTGCCCTTAAGATATTTGTAGGTGTTGATGAGGTCCCCTCTCAGTTTTCTCTTCTTCAGGCTGAACAAGCCCAATATGGGGCTCTGATCCCCCCCGTGCACCCACCGCTGCCCTGGATGGTGTCCTGGGGCTGTGGGGCCTGTCCTCTGGAGGAGCAGGGCAGTGCAGCGTCTCAGCAACCGTATGCCCAGTGCCTCTTGCACCCCTTCACGATTCTCCCTTTCCTGAGCTCTCCCGCTTCTCCCCAGTTTCCTCCTGCTTCCCACTTCCCCCCAAAGGCCTTTTCCCTGCTCCCATGCTGATCTGTCCTCTCCTTCCCACCCAGGGATTCCCTGCAGCTGGATCTGCCCTTGCTCCATCCCACGCGTTTCCCTGCTGCTCTCCTTGGCATCCACCTGCCTGTGCCGGCCCAGCCCTGCCCCAGCCGCCTCCCCGGGGGCTGCCACAACCCTCCCGTGCTGCCCCGACGCTGCAGCTACCCCACAACTGCTCTGCTCCAGCTGCCCCCCTATGCGGCACAGCCAGCTCCGCATGCCCTGCACCGCTCTAGCTGCTTTTCCTGCTGGGGGACACATGGAGTGTCTCCTGGCGTGGCATTTCTTGGCCTATGCTCAGCTCCAGGTGCCACCAAACACAGCGTAAACACCATGGACCGTGAACCCTGGGGTTTTCTTCCTTGTCCCAGGAGGGAGAGTAACCCTGTGGGCTAGAGCAGGGGAACTGAGCCTCTTGACTTCTTTATAGTGGGAACAGCCTGCTGCCCCCCTCCCCCAAAACACATGGTATTTCTGCTCTTCTAGGTCCACGGAAGGGAGTGGGTCTGTGCAGGGCGAGTTTTCTACATGTGGGGAGGCAGAGCTTGGGGACAGGGTTCTGCCAGTCCCTATCTGGTGGGGTCTGAGCCACCCCTTTCCTCACCAGTACCGCTCCAGCCTGGCACCTCCGCCTGCCAGGGTGATTGATGGTGTGTGCCAGGGAGGCTGCTGCAGCCGTGGGGAACCACGCTGTGCAACAGGCCACATTCCCGGGCTTCCTGCGCCTCACGTGTCTGTCCCACTGACAAAAACCCGACAGAATGACAGGAGCAGCTACATCGGCCTCCTGTAATGGGCATGGGAGAGGACAGACCAGTGTCTGTGTGTGGGGATGGGAGGCTGCAGCCCTTCCACCATGATGTCCAGCTGCAGCTGCTCAGATGGCAGTGGGTACCTTTCCTGCCTGCCCAGGCTCAGCCTTGGTACCCAAAATCTGAGCAGCCCAGTGACCAGCTCCTCAGTGGTGTAGGGAGCCACTCAGAGGAGCAAAGCCAGCTCAGCTGGGGCCAGAAGGAGAGCGAACGTTGCCTCTCCCTTTCCTTTGAGTGCACATGAGCAGCGGTCCCTCGAGGGTCAAGGCAACGCAGATAGGGATGGCGAGTCCTGGTGAGGCATCTTGCAGAGAGAAGCTCAGATCCACGGCCTGTTCAGGGCCCCTGCTGCTTACAAGTGACTGGGTTTACATCCAATTAAGTTGTAACGGATAAATTAAAGCCCTGGAGACGGCCCTGACTGTGGAAATTGCTGCTGCAGGATTCACGGTCCCTTCTCTCATCAGCGCTGGTAACTCTTACTGGGCTATTTCCACCACGCTCCGTTCCTGCCTGGCACAGCAGCGTTGAGCTGAGACATGGCTAAGGATCCCCAGTGCCCCAAATCCCTCCCGTGGTGCAGGCAGGTACTCTCTGGGCAGCTGGGTGCAAAGCCAAGCTGGCCTGAGCCTGCAGCAAACCCTGAATTAAGCTCCTCGAGCCCTGGTGAGACAGAGCAGGAAGGAGGTCTCCCTGGCTGTGCTCTGCTCCTGTGGAGCTGCAGGGGGGAGAGGAGGGAGGCTTTGTCCTCTTTGCCCTTCTCCGTCTGGGCTCTGCACCCTCCCCCTCTCGTGGGAAGAAGGCTCAGGGATTAACAAACATCTCCCTGCCTGCTGGGGATGGTGCATCACCCAGGCAGAGCAGGGGCAAGAGCCTTCAAACAGCACGGGGAGGCTGGTGCTGGAGAGGTGCAGGGGCTGGGGGTGTCCTGTGAGGATCAGGGCACACCATGGCTGTGGGGTGGCCAGGCTGCATGCAGGGCAGTGAGGGATGCAGGGTGGGCTTCAACGCCGAAAACCTGGTGCTCATTGTACCCCCAGCTCTATTGCACGCCAGCACCTGCTGCAATGGGTCCTTGCAGCACAGCTCTGGTTGGGATCAGCCACAGCAACCCACCCTGACCAAAGGCTTGCCCTGCTCAGAGCCCTGGAGCCAGAACTGGAGCAGTACCCTCCTCTGCACCCGTGTGCGAGAGCCCACCCATACCTGAGGCTTCTTCTCTGCAAACACTCAGGAAAATCAATGGCTGCTGCTGCAGGAGGTCCAGGGACGGCTGCGGGGAGTGAGTGTGTGAAGCTGTGCCAGAGCAGGCACAAGGCTTTGTTGCGGGATGGTTTTCCTGCCTGGAGGGGCTGTGCAGACCCAGCGGTGAGCAGGACAAGGAGCATCGACTGACTCAAACGACTCCCCTCGGAGCTTTCTCCCAGAATGTGGGTGCAGCCTCCTGGTCCCAAGTGTCCTCTCTCCTCCTGTCCCCTGACAGCTTCTGCTCTTTTCCCACATTACCATGCCATCACCCAGCATATCTCCACACCTGCCTGTGTCCTGCACGGTCCCCAGCTCCCTGCTCATGAGAGGGACGGTCCCTGACAAACCTCTCCCTCTTCTGCCCTGTAGGAAACAGGAGAGGGGGGCACAGCAGGGTCTGTTGCAACCTGCTCGGAGGCCCGGTCAGTGCGAGGAGCCCAGCGTAGGAGGGAGATGGTCCCAGCCCCAGTGGTTGATGTGCAGCCTGGTGGTGCCCAGCAGCACACAGCACAGGTGATGCAGCAGGACTACATTTCCCAACACGCTGTGTGCTGCTGAGCTGGGGGGAGCACAGGGCCGTGCATGCTCTGTGCCCAGCACCACGGCTGCGAGCTGCAGCAGCCCACATCCAGCTGTGGGCAGGGGCTGGTAAGGTCCCCCTTCTGTGCAGCTACATTGCTGCCCACCCCATTCCCTCCCCAGTGCTCCAGATGCAAGGCCAATGCGGGGCTGTCTGCAGCAGGAGAGCTTAAAATATTTGTTGTGTCACTGGTTTTCTACTAGCAGAGCCAGCACAGCACCCGGCAGCATTTGCTCACTGCCTCCTGTTATCGCCTGTTGATGTTTCTCACGCCTGGGTGCCTGTACCGTGACATCTGCGGAGGCAGCACCCGCATCCCACCCCTATCTCTTGGTGATTTCAGCTCCCTGCTCTGCTTCTCCTCAAACAAGCCCTGGTGCCCCTGCCAGGGTGCACAACAGGGTGGCAGGGGCCTGAGCCCAGCTGAGTGTGTACCAACTGGAAGCCCTGTGGGGCTGCGAATGTGAAAATGTTGAGACCACTGATAAAACAAAACCAACCACCACCTCTGAAAAGGAGGGACAGGCAGCTCTGGCCATGCCTGCACCCCCTGTGACCCACGGTGATGTGACATGCAGTCATGTGAGGACAACTACATCCTTGCAATGAACCAGCACTGCAGGGAGCTTCACTGGTCACCAGGAGCTGGTCACCTCGTGCCAAACAGGTAGGGGCAATGCTGCCACCTCCAGCATCTCCCACCCTGCTCTTGAACCAGCCTGAACTGCTTATCTCCCAATACCTGCCATACTCCCATCCTCCAAGGCTGCCTGGCAGGTAACAGGGTTGCTCCTTGTCCTCTTGACCTGGCCCCAGGAAATGGGACTCTCAGCAGCTCCACGCTCAGCCCAGGAGGCTGTGCCAGCCTTGCTCCATCTCCTGCCTCTTGCCAGGCTATTAGTAATACTCCCCAGCCACAGCACAGCGTCCCTGAAGTGCTTGTGGTTCTGCCAGATGTAAGCCAGGAGCAAAGACGCCAAGAACCTGGTCTGGTGGCAGTGGTGGGCTGAGCGGGACCACATCAGAGCAGGTCCAGGACGGGCCTTGGCTGAGCTGGTGGGAGCAGCCCCGTGACCCACAGCACCAGCTGCAGGAGAGCAGGGCAGGGAGTGGGGCTGGAAGTGCTTCGTGGGTCTTGGCCTATGGCTTTGGGGAAGAGCCTTCACCTGTGGTTCATTGCTGCCCTTTGATCTGCACGACCTGATGTTGCTGCAGGGAGGAACACAGAAGAAGCACAGCAATGTGGAGGGAAAGTCTGGTGAGGGCTTGCACAGCTCAGCACAGTAGTGTCTGCCAGAGACCCTACAGAACAAACCCACATGCACAGTCCACCCCAGAGACCCTACATTAACAAACCAATGCCCTCAGCCTTGCCCTGGCTTCCTTACCCATCCCAGAGCTGACAGAAGGAAAACCTCCTTTGGAGGAAAGCAATGCATCAGGCTGCAGAACCATTCCCCTGTGAGCTCTGATCTTCTGTTTGGGAAGGGCTCACCCCAGCCAGGCCACATCAGCATGGGTGAGAGATCTCCAGCCCCTTCTGCTCTTCTGCCCCGAGTTAGAGACTGTGGAGCCCTGCTTATTCTACCAGTTGCCCAAGCAAGAGGTAGGTGCTGCAAGGGGCTCCCCAGCCCTGAGCCAGCGGTCACTCAGGCTGCACCTCTCTGAGTAACTCCTCAGCCTGAGCCTGGTCCCGTAATCGTCCACACCGCTTGGTTGGTTCCCTGATACAGTTCTGGCCTGTGCTAAATAGGATGGGTTCAAGGGAGGTCATGGGCCAGGACCATTCCCAGGAGGAAACACAGACACAGACACAGCCACCTCCAGGCAGAGAGGAGAGCTGAGCCGTGTGCCTCTCCTCCTGCGGCTGCTGCCTTCCCCTTTGGCTTCCTCTCTCTGTGCCAGAGCACAGAGGAGGAGGATGATGGTGCTGGGTTGTCCATGGGAGCCTCTCGCAAGGAGGTCACAGTGATGCTCTGTCCAGGTGTTGGGAGGGGCTGGGGAGTGGAGCATCAGCTCTCTGTGCACCAGCAAGATCAGGAGCTCCCTGTGGCTCCCTGGGGCACTTCCCAACTTTTTCCCTTGTCCCCGAGCCCTGTCCAGACCCTGTCCAGGCAGGGCAGGCTGCAGCAGCATGGGCTTGGAGCATGGCCCAGCGTGGGGAGGGGAGGCAGCTGCGCTGTGTTTGCCATGGAAGTCGCCGTCGTGCCGCTGCTTGCAGCCGATTCAATCACAGCTCTTTATTGCTTCTCCTGGCTGTTGGAAATCTCATTAGGCTTAGCGAGCTCCGTGAGCAGCGCTGCCAGCCTTTCTCACCTCCTGCCCTCTCCCATGAGTCAAGGCACCCCGACCTCCAAGGAGGTGCATCAGCACGCTCCATGGGGCCTGGGCCGAAAAACCTTCCCGCACCCTGGCGTACGTGGATGGGTCTGGCACAGACAAGGTGTGCCAGGGTCTGCCGTGAAGACCAGGGCAAGGAAAGGAGGTGTGGTGGTGTTCTAGTGGGGACATCTCTACGACACAAACAGAGAGAGGGAGCGGGGCTGTCTGCACACAGCAGCCTTGTACCCCACGTCGGGCAAAACATCAGGAAGGAGAGCAGGTCCTACTCAGCTACGCTAGTGGCAAATGTGTGAGGCTGATGGTCCGAGGCCAGCAGCAGCAGAAGCAAATGATACTTGAGCCAGAAGAAGCGGTGGCAGCGATGCCTTGACCTGGGATCCCTGCCGGCTCCAGCAAAAGGCAGAGCTGAGAAGAACGGGGCAGGGCTTTGATCCTGCTGTGCCTGCACGCTGGAGCCCTGTTCCCAGGCAGCACCCGCCATGCCACCACAACACATTAATGCCTTTGATTACCGTGGCCTAATTTCTGTCCACCTGTGTCATGGGTGTCTGGTCACCCCACCCTGCTGAGCCCTTGTTCTGCAGTGGCTGATTGCGCCAGCACTGGACAAACTGGTCTCCTGGGGTAACTACAGCCAGGAGAGACGGGGTGCTGCAGGCTGGGGGTGAGCCAAGTGTGTCACCATCAGTCCAGCACCTGGCATGTAGGTCACACCACGATGTCTGGAGAGTCCTTTCTTATGGGACTAAGAATCCACCCTCCCTCCCCACTGCCTCCCCAGCCTTGTCTCATGGCCCTGGCCTCTGTGAGGTTTCGGCTGGCCAAGGGGGAACGGGCCAGGGTGAGTGGGGGTTCCCCACGGGAGGTTGTTGTGTGAGATGGGACCTTCCCTTTGCCCCCAGGTCAGCGGCGGTGCTGCTGTAGGTCTGCTCAGGGTCTTCCCCTTGGCTTCATCCTGGGCTGGCGACGCACATGACTTTGTGCACGTATTTGTACAATAAAAGGGCAGCTGCTCCCTGGGCTCTGGGCACCGTGCCATCCCCACCACTCTCCCTGGCTTTCCAGGATGCAGTGCCCGCCTCCCTCCTCCTGCTCCACCTGCCCAGCCTTTGTGGGGAACGGAGCCACGCCACGCCAAGCCTTGCTCAGAGGCTGAAGGCAGGCTCAGCAGCAGGCTCCCGGGGGGTTCTGCAGGGCCACACACTGGGGATGGGGGCGAGCAGGGGCCCAGCCCAGACCTTGGCTTTCCGCTGCCCCACGTGTGAGGGAAGCCACCTTGGGGAGGCACAGCACTCTGCTGACGGCAACCGCACGGCCAGGGAACGGGCAGATATCCTGGGACGGGCTGGGTGGGAGCCGTGCCGGCTCAGGGTCCCCCTGGCAGCGGCCATGCCTCCTCCAAGGCATCATTGGCGCAGCACCAGGCATGATGACGGGGCTGTACAGCCCCCAGAAGAATCATCTAACACCACCGGCTGTGCCACCTTCCCCCCTCTGCCGGGTCACTGGCTCCAGTTCACTGGGGAAACAGCTACTTGGCTTTTTCTTCCCTATTCATCTGGTTCTTTCCGGGCTCAGGATATTTTGGGCACTTCTCTGTTCCCGGCTACCCTGGGTGGCATAGGCGGTTCCTCAGGATTTGCTTTCCTCTGGAAGCTGTGCAGGCTGACAACTGAAAAGGGGAAGTGCCAAGCCCTTTATTTAAGACCCACGTATGGAAGGGGACGCTTGTGACTCCACCAAACACGAGCACTCCGTCAGCTGCCTGCGAAAAAGAGAGCTGTGGCTTGTGGGGCCAGCACATGGGGTTGGGTGGAGCATTTGAAGGGGAGCAATGTCGAGAGGCTTGTGCAGTGAGGGAGGTGGAGGGCGAAGGGTTTGTCCGGGCGGTAGAGAGCTGCTCCGCTCGGGCAGAGGGAGAGACCGCAGGCACAAAGCCCTGCCAGCGGGGTGAGACGCGGCGGCAGCAAGAGCGGGGCAGAAGCAGAGCGATGCCCTGGTGCAGAGCCTGCCCTGAAAGCGGCACCTTCGGGCAGGAGGGTTTGGGGGGAAGCTTGCCTGGCCTGAGATGCTGCCTTAGAGTTCCCACCTCCTGGGCTGAGCCAGGTTCCCTGTCCAAGAACCAGGGTGGGGACGTGCTGAAGATGGCCCTGGGGATGGGGGCAGGAACAGCTGGAGCAGATGTGGAACTGCTCAGAGGACAGAGCTGGAAACCCCATTTCTGAGCGCATCTTCCTCAAACCAAAACGCAGGCACCCCACGCCCCTCCAGCCTTCCTCCACCCTGCTCCCAGCTGCAAACTGCTTATGTCCAATTTTGTGCGCTAAAAATATCTTTCTGGGCGGTCAGCAAGTGCGCAGCCAGACGGGAGAGGGGAGAGGGCTGCAGTCTGCGAGCGAAGGGGGGTGAGGGGTGTATTTGGGGGAGGTGTGGGCTGCAGCATGAGGCTGGGCGGGCCAGGCAGGCTGGCTGGGGGGCCGTGGGCTGGTTGGGGGGCTGTGGGCTGGCTGGCACTGCAGGGGGATGTGCATCGAGGCGGCAGTGCCAGGGCAGAGTCTTGCTTGGCTTGGGTCCATGCTTCTGGGTAGGGGGGGCATGGCAGGGGGGGGCATGCACAGATGGGCTCAGAAAGGTGGGGAGATGCTCGTGGTGTAGAGCAGGCAGCTCTACAGCAGCAGGTCCTGCTCACTCCCCCTGGAACGAGGTTGCTGTAGCAGTCAGAGCAGAGGGGATGGAGGGATGGTTATCGGCCCCAGTGCCTGCCACAGCTCTGCCCAGCACCCAGGAGTGGGACCCCTCACGTCCCCCATCATATCTCCGCTCTCAGCCTGCCTGTCCTGGGTGGCAGACCTGGCAGCTCCATAGGCCACCCCGGGAGCAGAGGTGGCAGCCCTGGGTGGCCACTGCCACAAGAGGGAGTCCCTGCCCCGGCTGCTGCTGCCAGCTGGGTGACAGCAAAGATGCCCCCATGCCACCCCTCTCCCAGGCCAGCACAGCTCCCTGCAGACCTCCCAGATGTTTTGCAGGGCCCAAGGCAGGCTGTGGTAACCCATCATGGCGAGGCTGTCACCCTGGAGGGATGCTTCTGCACCCCAGCGCTACTGGGGCTCCCCTTACCCTCCTTCTGCCCATCGGCCTGGGGTTCTCCCCCCAACTCTGGGGGAGATGCACTGCAGGGAACCGGGACATCTGGGTTGTATCGTCACCTTGGGGAAGGGGCTGGAGGGTTCCTAAATTCAGAGTGGGATGGTGCACTGGCATTTGTCCCCCTGACAGCCCTGCAAAAACCCTGCGTGGAAGAGGGTGCAGGGCTGGTGGGTTTGGGAAGGTTGCTGGAGGGGTAAGGCAGATGCTGCGTCCTGGAGAGGAAGCAGCCACATGTGGGGACCAGGCCCCCCGTTCACACGGGGCCATGTGCTGGTGCTGTGCAGGGAGCAGACCCCTGCCTGGCCATCCTGGGGCTGGATCTGACTGGGTTCCCCTCCTGGGCCTGATCCTGACCCACTGCCTGCGCCATGACATCCCAGCCTGGCCTCAGCCCACTGCCATCACCGTGGCCATCTCTGATAATTTGTAGGGGCTCCCCACACTGGGCTCCCTCAAGGACAGGTATTGGACAGGGACAGGGGTAAGCCCCAAATATATTTTTGTTTTTTGTGGGGTCCGACAAAGGAATAGAGTTTGCTGTAGGGGAATGCGGTGGATATGTTAGCAGTGCTTTCCACAAGGCCTGGCGCTCAAAAGCCACAGCTACTTCTCCTTTCCTTGTGGTTTTGTGGATGGCTTTGAGCCCTCAATGTTCTTCCCTATTAGAAGTAAAACTGATTGTGAATTGTAGGTGGTTTGGGTTTTTGTCTTGTCAGTCTGAAGGTCTGAGTCCTGCTAGTTCATTGACGATGGAACCCAACCTTCAGGAAACAGCCCATCAGTCATGTTTACGGTGATCAAATCAACTGCCCTGGATCCTCGGCCCTGTGGAGAGGAAGGTATGTGGCTGGCTGTGCTCTTGGAAGCGCAGTGAGTGGTCTCACGGAGCTGCAGCCCATCGCTTCCTGTGGATGATGCCATGCCGAGTCTGGACTCATGAGCTGCTGCGTGGCTTGACAGTCCCTTGGAAACCTTCTCTCGTGTCAACTCCGCTGTGTGGGTTCCCAGTGAAGCAAGGCATCACCAGCTGACCTAGCAGCTCTGATGTTAGGCTGTGTACGAGCTAGGCGCATGACCGAGCGTGCCGGCTTTTGGCATTTCTTCAGCATTTTTCCAGTGCATGCTATACGCCAAGACAGCAACTCTCAAAAAATGATAAATTTCTAAGGAGGAAGAGGCCAAACACAGATTGCTAGGCCTCAGAGCGTTTCAGGATAGGTGAAAAGAAAAGAAATCCTCACATCAGCTGCAACAGGAAGCCTCTTGCACCACATGTGCATTTTTGAAGTCTGTTTTCTTTCACTGTTTTTGCTTCTTTCATATGGCAGAGAGGCAGTGGGAGTGTCTACATCTTGCGCTGGGACTTGATGAGGACGTTACTTAGTGAGTGCTGGCTGTGGCCATTCTCCTGGGTGTTTGCACCTTTGCTGGCTGCACAGCGACAAAAAAAAAGCCTGGTTCCCAAAGCCCAGGGAACCGCCAAGGAAACAGGGAGGACATGACTTAGTGTTTCTGCTCATCTTGCTGCAAGCTTGCTGGAAGACTTTAGAATCATAGAATCGTTTAGGTTGGAAAAGACCTTTCGGATCATCAAGTCCAACCATTAACCTAACCCTGCCATTAATCTCACAACGACTGTATGTGAGACAGCTGGACTCGATCTACTGATGTTCCTGAATGGATCTTAGGAGAGACTTAGCTTCCAGAAACCTCTCAGTGTTGCTGCTCCGCTGGGGTAATGCAGATGGATACGCCAAGCACTGCCCTGCGGTGCTGGGGATGGTGCTTCCTGGGAAAGGATTTGCCATGGAGCTCTGGGCCAACCGGTCCCAGCCAAGTGGTGAAGAGCACCCTGGGTGACAGCACCCATTCCCAGGACACTGCTTGTGTTGGACCACAGTGCAATCACGCTCCTCTGTCCAGGGAAGCAGAGAGATGGGCCATATAAGCTACGGAATTGAAAGAGGGGCTGCCCAGGAGAGCTGCAACAGCACAGGGAGCCAGGACTCATGGAAGCCGGAGGCCATGCAAGAGTGTGTGAGTTGGAAAGGGGCTCAGAGAAGAGCTTGGTGGTGGCATCTTCAGGGGCAGGAGACTGGGGGAGTGTGAGTGAGCCAGCCTTGCGGTTATGGCCCAAAATGAGGAGCGCCCATACCCAAAGACCCTGCCTGGCCTGGCTGGGGACAGGAATAGGTCTTCTCCATCCAGCTTACTTCTTCATCCAGCTTACATCCTCTTACCCCCAGTACTGCGTGCACTGTCATGTCAATGCACTTCGCATCCTGGAAGGCACTGAGAAAGTGGAGCTCAGAGGAAGGTAGCAGGAGAGGTTTGGAGGAGAAAAGAAAGGAGCCTCATCTGGCTGGTTCAGGAGCTTGTCAGATCTGGAAGGTCTGTTGGTGGGGCTCAACGGCCAGATTGTTGCAGCTGGGTCAGTTCAAGGTAACAGGTAGAGAGATTTCAAGGCAAAAGTGATGCATGATGAGAGCACCCTGGGGTGGTCTTGGACAGGTGAACCAGGGGTGTTTTCCTCAACATCCACCACTGAGTCTGGAGGGAGAGAGGAGTGAGGCAGACCTGAGAAGGTTTTGGAGGTGCCTGTGGGAGCAGGGCTATGGGGGCCTGAGATAGCCGGTGAAAAGGCTGGGTCAGAGCACCCAGGAGACCCCATCGAGCCTGTGCCTGCTGCTTGCAGGCAGGTGGGCGAGGAGCAGCCCTGTGGCCAGCGGGACGCTCTCTTTCCAAAGAGGAAGCTTTTTGCACCACAGTGTGATTTCCCTATGTGTCTGTTTCATTTCTGTGTCTGTACCTCTCGTGTGCTGGGTTACCCAGATCCCTTTGCCCAGCAGCTCAGACTGAGTCCTGCCCGGGGACTTCATGCCAGCATGGCTCTGCGAGGGCTGGCTCTGGCCTTTCTCCTGGTCCTCGTCCCTCTGCTTCTAGCATGGAGACAGAAGGACGCTGATCCCAATGACCAGGGGGAAGGCAAGGAAGCAGGTAAGAGCGGGTTGTGCCTCTCTCTTACAGAAAAGGTTTCGCTGCTCCTCTACCCGCATATTTGCCATGTGGCTTTACCCCGTTCAGCCCACCATGGCTGTGTTGGGGAGGGCAGAAGATGCTGTCTGCATCTGTCCTGAGACACTTGGGCACCCGTTGGGTTGTGGTGGGGTGAAGCTCTGTTTGGGGATGGAAGGCAGCAAGCCTCGGTGTGCTGGGAAAGCCTCCAAGAGCTCAGGAGCTCCAGTGTCCCTCTGGGGAGCGGGCAGTGTCCCTGGGAGCAGGAGGTGGCTGGTTCTTGTTGCACGGTGGACAGACGAAACTGGGGCAGTCAGAGAAGTGCTGGCCTTTCTGGGGCAATCCGGGCAGCATCTCTATCATAGGGGAAGGTGGTGGTGTTCAGCAAAGACATGGGGAGCTGTGGGATGAATCCCCATGTTAGCTCGGATGCCTGCTCTCTCCTGTTGTCCCCACGGTTGGGGGAGCTGTAGTTTGGTGGGATTGTTCTTTAACAGTGTTGTTCTGTTCTTTTTCCATGCCAGGAGGGCTAGGGGTACCTCCTGGGTCTCTGCTGGCCTCATACCTGTTGAGGTCCCAATGGAGCACAGCAGAAGCGGCTGCTCTTTGCACCAGGGGCTAGGGGGCTTGAGTCATTCTCTGTGCAGGGAAATGGGAGCAGAAGTGGCTTGCCAAGTCACTGGATGGGTCATGAGTCATGTTACCCATCGCTAAAGGCTGCAGGGATGCTGCCCGTCCAGCAATGGGCAGCCCTCAGCTATCCAGGGCAGGATGGAGCCTGTTCCCCTCGGCTCAGTAGCAGCTCCTGCCCCTCTCTCCCATTCCCCGCAGCCCATCCCTGAGGAGCCCTTGTCGATAGCCACAGCTCTCCTCTCCTTGCCAGCTAGAAAGGGCTGTGATGGGCTTGGTATAGGCGTTGGTTCTGAGCGGCTGGGGGAGATTTCTAGGATCTGTGTCTGCAGAAGAGGTGTGGGGCGCCAAACCGAGGTTCTGAACGTTATCCTCTACCATGCGCTGGTGTCTGGAGCACCGAAGGTGGCCATTGGAGTCTGGATTTTGGGTAGCCCTGCACAGCTGCAGGCAGGGGCAGATCTTGCCTCCACCTGCACTGAGAAGAAAGCCCTGATGCCAAGCCAAACCCCTGCAAGGGCATTTGCTGCTGTCGGTGCTCTTCATGTATCATCAAGGAATCGCATCTGCCATAGTTGTGTGCTTTTTTCACTTTCTCTTTGTGTCCTGTGTCCTTGCTGTTCAGGGACAGCCATCAACATCTGAATGACCCATATGCATTTTCTAGACCAGACCTAGACAACAAAGGCTGGCGTTACTCGCTGACAGTGCCCATGGCCCAGTTTTGCTGACCTTCTGCTTCCCACTGAGGTCTGCACGAGGCAGCCTCGTGCTCCCATTGCTCCCACTTGCTGTGTCCCCTCTTGTGCCTTGGCCTTGCCAGCTGTTTCCTCACCAGCCCGGCTTTTCTTGCTGATTCCTGCTCCCTTAGGAGTATAACCTGCTTGCCACTGTGTCCTCTTGCATTGCAGGTCATCGTCAGCCTTCTGACTGAACCAGGCTGTGCTCTTACTGCATCCCCCATCCTCCTTCTGTGTAATGCTGGTTTTGCCCAGCCTTTCAGACTGTAGAGCATCTTGGGGATAGCCAGCCTTCAGGACCTGTTTCCTGACAAGTACCCACAGGAAAAAACCCAAACGTTTTTTCCCACAGGTGGAAATTTGCTCTTTGGAGCATGGTTCATTTTCCTGAAGCACAGGGATTTCCTCCCTGCTGGCTGGTGTCCCTGGTCAAACACTTGGTGCTGGGCAGGTAGCCTGGACTCTGCTGGGGTGGGAAGGATCCTGGGGCAGGAGTGTGAGGACATGTGTGCTGCTTCGGGGGTGTGTGTGTGTGTGTTAATGACGGGAGGGGGGGAAGGTGCGTGCCAGGGATACCTACCTAGGCTTGGACTGCACCAAGGGTTTCAGGACTCGCAAGGCTTTTGGCTGGTGCAGTGAAGTGTGTGATCTGAGGATGCTGGGAGGGACCCAGCTGCAGGGGAAGAAGTTTCCAATCCGGACACCACATGTGGTCTTAAAGGATGGGGGTGGTGGCTACTGTCCTTTATGGGGGAGGACCAGGGTGGAGGGTTGAGACGATGGCGTGAAAACCTGCTGCCAGATAAAGGAAGTGTGGTGATGGTGGCGTTCCCGTGTAAGGGTGCTGGCTGGCAGGAAGCGGGCAGTGGTGGAGGTGCGTGTAGCTGAAGAGAAGTGTGTTGTCCAAACTGAGGGGAGGCTACCTCCTACCCCGATGGTAGTCCTGCACGGGCTCCGTTTGCAGTGGGCGAGCGAGTCTGCATGACACGTCTGCCAGGGCAGGATGAGGCATGCTCATTTTGGGTGAAGTGCCCAGAAAAGGCTGGGTGCATGGGGTGGGGTGTGAGCTTTGTGGGCAGTGCTGTGCGTGCAGCTGCGGAGGTCTGAGGGCAAGCTGTCCGTGCTGGCATCTGCCTCGTGAGGGCAAGTTGGGAGGGTGGGCAATGACAGCAGAGACCCACTGGGTCTGGTGCCCCCCGCCCAGCCCCTGTAGTTGGGGGAGAGAGCAGCACCCACCGGGCTGCTGGATGCCTCCTTCTGGGATCCCCCCGCAGCGCGTGGGTGGGCAGGAGGCCTGCGGGTAACCCTCCTGCACTGCACCTGAGGGTGCGAGGAGGGGTTTGGTACTTGTCAGGAAACAGGTCCCGAAGGCTGGCTGTCCCCGAGATGCTCTGCAATGCCCCCGGGCCCCGCGGCCTCATCCCAGGGGGTGCTCATCTCTGCCACCCCTTGGAAGCGGAGGGGGACCAGCACCCCTGCGGAGGGGGCCTCCTCATCCCCGAGGACGCTGCCGGAGCCCAGCGATCCTCAGGGCTCTCCCTTTGCCCACAGGAAGGTGTAAAGCTCCCTCCGACTGGCACCCCAAGCTGCAAGCTGTGCTCCTGGGGAGGGGTCCAAAGGCAGGAACCCTTCCAGGCCAGCGTCTCCTGCCTCCGCGTGGAGAGCTGCAGCTGTGAAGCTGGGAGGAGGAGGAATAGCTGGAGGGGTTCAGCTTGAGGCTTTAGCACTGTGTGCTGGTTGTTTCCCCAGGAAACTTCTCTGGGGTTTGGGTGAGGTCTGGTGGGGGAGACTGCCACTGCTGCACTGCATATTGGGGCATGAGGGGGCCCAAGAGAATGGGGTCTCCAGCACCCCATGGGTGCGTGGAACACAGGGAAGGCTTGGGAGTCCTGGAGATGGGGGTGGTGATAAGCCCTGTGCCCCTGGTCAGTGCCTGGGCACATGGTGGGAGTAGAGGAATTCTTGTGTGTGTCAAGGTGAGTGCTCAGAGTCACGGGGACGAGAGAGCTGTCCCAAGCCTCCTCTTGTCACCTCCCCAAAATACTCCTCACCCAATTTTTCCTCTGGCAGAAACATGCCAAAGGCCTGTTTGGTGGGACCCAAGACTCCAGATGGCACCAGTCCGTGAGAGTTACAAAAAGAATGAAGAAGTGACTCTGAGCTGCGACAGTGGTTTCCAGCCATCCTTCACCCATGTCAAATGTGCAGGGGGAGCTCAGACACTGAATTATTCTGGATCTCTAAACAGAGATGTGTGGCTGGGGAGGAAAAGCAGTGATGCCTGGACCCACATTGAGGGGAACATAGTGTGCATCGGTAAGCAGGGTGTCAGGAGGTGCCTCTTACGGAGCTTCGTAGTCAAATCCTGTCCCATTCATCCACCTCTGAGATTCCACCATCAGCACTGTGGCCAGGGATGCACTTCTGATGCCTGATCGGGGCCACTCAGATCTCCCTGCTTTTGATACCTGAGACCACTTCCCCACTGAATTCTGGCACATCCTCGTCCATCACCTGCCTGGGCAGGCCCCAGTCCTGGCTGACACTGACCCACAAGGAGAACCCCATCCCAACAAGCCTTGCCGAGAGGTCCCATCCTGGCAGATGGATTTGTCACCTTCCCTCTCCCTTCAGGGAGTGGAGGGATTGCTGGGGATTGCTGATACCCCACCACATACCCCTGCCCCGCCTTGAAACCTCCCACCCCAACTAACACCCACTTTCAATTCTGCCAGAAACATGCCAAAGGCCTCGCTGGGGCCGAGGACTCCGGCTGGCACCAGACCAGGACAATTACAAGAAGAATGAAGAAGTGATGCTGAGCTGCCCTGAGGGTTCACAGCCATCCTTCACCCATGTCAAATGTACAGGAAAAGTCCTGTCCATCACCAACGGGAAACCAGTACACAGAGAAGCTTGGCTTGGAAGTGACAGCAGAGGCGTCTGGAGCCGCATTCAGCCCAGTGTGGAGTGCATCGGTAAGGGAGACATCGGGGGCTCTCCTGGCTGCCCCGCTCTGCCCTCCCCGAGCAGGAGCAGGGGAAGGCAGGCTGGACATGCACAGGAGGTTTTGGTGCACGCTGGGTTCCAGGCTCTCTGCCTGCCTGGGGAACTGGTGGGTGCTGCTGAAGGCTGTGCCCAGGCAGCCCCTGAGCCTGCCCTGGGCTTGCCCCGGGGCTCCAGTGGAGTCTGCAGGGAGGGGACTGGTGCCAGCCTCAGTCCCTGAGGGTCCCGGCAGGAAGAGGCTGTGGGATCAGGGTGGGGGGCAGTGGCCAGAGCTGCCCACACCAGGCCAGGGCAAGGAGCCCGGCAAGCAGGGCTCCAGACTGCAGTTCACGGGTGTCTGGGAGGTTCCTGGTGGAGGTGCATGGGTGACATGGTCTCCCTGAGGGCTTCTGGCAAGGGCATGTGCAGGGAAGGCAAGGGGCTACAGTGCTGCAAGTCTGACAAACATCTGTGGCACAGGTGGCCAAAAGCATTGCACCAGGGTCTGAGGGATCCCGGGACTCTGCTCCTTGTGTCCTCTCAGCCTGTGCAGGCAGGGCAAAGGCCTGACCTCCTCCTCCTCATGTGCTGGTCTCCCCTCCCAGTCTCTGCTGCGTGCCGTCACTGCAGCAGCTGGCTTTTGGGCTCAGGCTTAGCCTTCTCAGGAGGGCTCAGGATGCTGTTGTCCTCCGTGAGGGATGGACAGGGCACCAGGGTCAGATGCTGGTCCATCAGTCTTCATGCAGGCTTTGTGCATAGTACGAGCCCCTCATGGGTGCCCGCAGTCCCTGGAGCTCCAGCTCCTCCTGGCCTTTCCTGGGAGGCCTGGGGGAAGCAGCACGGGGCTCTTCTTGTCCTCAGCCGCTTGCCAGGGGTATGGTGCGGGTGGGCTGCTCTATACGGTGTCCTGGAGCTCCATCCCTCACCACGCTGTGCCAGGGAAGGGGATCCCCCACTCCATCCCCTGGCACACCTTGCCATGCTAACGCCTTCCATCTTGTTGATGCAGAGAAATGCCAGAAGCCCCAGGGGGACCCCAGGTTTATCTTTGACCAAGAACAGGCGACCTTCAACCTAAATGAAGTGGTAAAGATGAGATGCCCTGAGGGGCACTGGCCTCCCCCCATGGAGATCAAATGTGTGAAGCTGAACCCAAGGGAAGGCTTCATGATTCCTCAGAGCGGCTGGATTGTGAGGAACGGCACGGGCCGCTGGCACCCTATGGAGGGGAACATGACCTGTGTGGGTAAGCGAGCAGGGCAGCCACTCCACCAGCGCTCTCGGTCCGTGCTCCCCAGGCAGGGAGGGCAGTGCTGCATGTGTCCCATGGCGTTAGTGCCTGGTGCTTGGGGTGGTCAGGGCACGGTGTGGACGTTCCCTCCAGAGAAAGCTGCTGCTGATGCATCCCAGGTTTGTGTCCGTGCTGTTGGCAGCTGGGGCACCCTGCAAAGCGACAGGGGGGACGGGTCCTCGCCACTGTGTGTAGGGTGCCAGGCAGTGTGTCCAGACCAGCCAGATGGGTCCGTCCTGGAGAAGAGCATGATAGCCCAGGAGCTGGAGGGCAGGACCCAGCTCTGGCTGCCAAATTTGTTGGCTAAGTCATTGCTGGTATGAAAGGGACCAGTCACCAGTTACTAGCCCCAGGGTGGCAGGTGCAGAGGGGCCACAAGAACTTGCTCCTGCCCTCCCACAGTTGCCGCAGCACCCAGGGTACCCCTGGGAATGGTCCAGGGCCAGGGGAAGGTGCAGCCAGTTCCCAAGTGTAGTCTGGGAGAAACCTCATCCACGTTGTGCTGGGGACAGGCTAGCGAGAGTGGGGCTGATGGAGGTCAGCTGCAGGGCTGGGAGGGGAAGGGAAGGATGTGACCCTCTTGCAATGTTTCCTTCACAGATGTCCTCCAGGTTGTCTCTGAGACCTTGGAGATTTCCAGCACCAGCATCAAACTGGACTGGATCTGCAGGCTCCCTGAAGCCTGCCAGCAGATTCAGGCTACGTGCCGTCTGGCATGGCCTTCCTCCCCGCCCTGTGAGGCTGAGGAGGTGAAGGGAGAGGAGAGGCTACAAGGCTGGAAGGGAACATTCACCTGTCCCCCTCTGCAGCCCTTCACTGTCTACAGTGTCACCATCTCCCTGCCGCCCAGCACGATCCTGTACACACGGCTCCTCAGGACAAAGGAAATGGGTATGTTTACATGCAATGTGAAGGTGCCCTTCGCCCAGCAGCGCAGCCTGAGCATCTGCTCCCTGCGTTGATGGTCCTGGGATCAGGGCTGCTTGGATCATGTGGGGCTGTGGGGAAGGGGCTGTGCAGGGCCCTGGAGCAGAGCACGTCCCCTCCTCACTCTCCCCTCTCACCACACTGTTGCTGCTGCTGTGGCTCATGCAGCCTTTATAGGGGACAAATCCTCGCTGGCCCCATGCGTGACCCCATCCTCCTGTGCTTCCAGTGCCTGACAAACCGGAGAAGCTGTGGCTGGATCCCAGCACGGGGTCCCTGCGGTGGGAGCCGCTGCCCTCCTGCAAAGGGGAGATCATTGGATACCAGGTACCTTGGGAACCATGGACTCCTTGTGGTAACCCCTCAACTTGCCAGGCACCTCACAGCCTGGAGCTCTATGCAGGCAGCCTGGGAAGAGGTGTGAGCCCTCCTTGGCCAGCTCTATGCTGCTGGTGTTTCTGGTGGGGTCAGCTGCCCCGTTGTCCCCAGCCAGCAGTAGCACCCCTCTCTGCAGAGCTGCCCAGCGCGGGAGCAGGAGGTCGGTGCTGCTGCCCACCAGCTCCTTGTCCTTCCTCTAGCTGAACATCACAGCCAGGAGAGCACACGATGGTAGCTTCCTTGAATCCAAGCAGGTGCTGGTGAACCAGTCTGTCACTCAGTACACACCACCTCATCAGACGCCTGGAAGCAAATACACGGTAACAGTGCGGGGCCTCACGGCAGCTGGTGCTGGAGCTGCGTCACTGCTGGAATTTCAAAGCTACGTCTCGGGTAATGGTTGTTCTGCACTGGGTCTGGCTGAGGTGACCTCTCTGGGAGCAAGCTCTGAGCCTGGAGCGGCTTCCAGAGCTGTGTGTGCACCCACCCCATCCCCACCAAGAGAGAGGCAAGGAGCTTGGTCACCCTGAGACCCCAACTCAGCAGTGGGGGCCATGGGGCTGGGTGAGTGCTGCTTTGAGGGGGTGCACGTCCTGGTCCCCAGAGCAACTGTGTTGCTTCAGCCCCTGTTTGTGCCTGAGAGAGCAGAGCTGGCCCCTCTACTCTTCCACTAAAGAAGATGATACCCACCTCTGCATTTAGGGGGGCTCAAGGTCAGGCAGCGCTAGGGCTGCAGAGCCTAGGTCTGTGTGTCCTCTTGCTGGGCGCAGCCTGGCTGAGCAGGCTTTCCCACCCTCCGGTTGTGTATGGGAGATGGGATAAGTCCCCGTGCTCCACAGCCTCCCTCCCTCTACCCTGCCTAGCAGACGTGAAGACAGGGGAAGACCATGCCTCGCTGCCTGTCCCTGCAGCAGCCAGGACAGCAGAGCCTGGTCACACGTGTCCACACACCCACGCACACGCGACACCGTGCACCCACCCAACGCCAAGGTCGGGCCCATCGCTGGCGTGTGGTCCAGGCTGTGGCACCCACCCCTGGCTGTGCGTTAGTTTCAGGGCAGCCTCTGGGCCCGTGGCCCGGATCAGCGGTCGTGGCGGTGGTTGTGCTGTCCCTGCTGGTGCCCCTGTCCGCTGGCATCCTGTGGTTCGTGCTCTCCAGGTGAGTCGGCAGGGACTTGGAGTCGCTGCTCTGCCGCAGGCCGTGCTGTGTGGTGGCTGGGGGCGGAGAGGGGGTTCCCCCAGCTTCTCCCACCCTTCTCTGGGTGCGGAGGGTGCAGCTGGCTGGTCCTACCACGGCTTGGCCCCATGCTTGGGCCTCATAAGCATGGTCCTCGGGGCTGGGGCAGGGACGATGTGTGCCGAGACCTCTCCCTTGCTGCTGCTGCTGCCGCTGTCCCCCGGGGTGCGGACGGGCCGTGCCTGCCGGCTGGTGAGAGGCCCAGAGGGAGGGTGTGCAGAGCCCTCCATGCCTCCGCCACCGGGTTCAGCAGGGCCCTGGGCCGCGCCAGCCTCTCCCCCGACTCAGGACTGCCCTTTGCTTCCCCAGGAAAAGGGCAGCCTTGCCCAGCAAAGCTGAGGAGGATCATTACACAGGTAGGGTCCCCACCACAGAGACGGCGGTGGGGCTGGGAGCTGGGCGGGGAGCAGGTCTGTAGCAGGAGAGCCTGTTGCCATCCTGGCGTGAGGTCCGGCAGCCCACCTGGCTCTGCCTGACCTGCCAGAGCAGCGTGTCCCACGCCGCCATCCCCGGCCGAGAGCCTCCGCCGGCTGCCTCTTCCAGCAGCTCCGTGGCTGGGGTTCCCCCGTGGTGCCAGTTGGGAGCTGCCCCCGCGCTCGCCCTGCCCCGGGGAGGCAGCACCTCTCTCCGGCCCCGCTTGCCCTGCCGCTGTGTGTCCCGGGGTGCCCTGCGTCCCCCAGCGCTGCTGCCCGCCTGGGTCTGCCCTCCTCCTCCTGCGGCCCCGGCGTCCCTCAGGCTCTTCCTGTCGTCTTGTCCCCCCAGAGCTCCAGACCTATGAGAACTTGGATAATTACTGTGTGGTCAAGGAGACACTTCTGGCAGAGGAAGGTGCAGGTAGGAGATGGATTGCCTTGCCTGTGTTCCCACGCATGGCAGGGAGAGGCTGGAGGGCGGCAGTTGTGATGGTGTGAGTTCTGCGTGCTGCCGAGGGCACGCAGCAGCCTCTGCCCTGGGTCTCCACAGGTAAAGATGGCCAGGCTGGAGAGATGTTGCCCCAGCCCTTGCCTGTCCTGGAGCCCTCAGGAGACCGTCAGAGCAGTGAGGGAGAGAAGATGGGTTGTACGTCCAAAGCTCGGTACTGATGGAGCTTCCCAGAGACCCTTCCTGAGGCTTGCTCCACCGCTGGAAACAGGACCTCATGTAGCTTGCGCTGGGTTATTGCTCCCCCTCAAATTTTCTCCCTCATCAAGCTCCAGCATCCTCTGTCACAGAGCCAGGAGCAGCCCAAGGCCTGGGATGAACTGCTTGTGCCAGCAAGGACGTGTTCTGGTAATCTTCCAGTGCTGTGGCAAAGCCATCTCACCCGCATCCTGGTGCCTGCAACTGTCCTCTGAGACCAAAGCATCTCACTGGGTCCCAACCCCTCTTTCCCTGCTCCATATCCCCATATCCATCTAGACCCCACCCTCTGCTTGAATTTGGCCCAACCGCGCTGCCCTGACAGCTGTGCTGCTGTGTCCAAACAACCAATAAATTGTGGTTTGCAGGGGCTGCCTGACCTGTGACAGCTCCCACCTGGTCCTGGTTCCTCCCTGTTTTTTGTGTGAAAGCCCTGTTCCTATGAATCTTCATGGAGGAGCTCGGACTAAACCTTTCCAGCCCCTGGCAGCCCTGAGGAAGCACACCTGAGAGGCAGCGTGCTCCCAGAGCAAGGCTTTGGGTTGCTGCTTTCCCTCCTCCCCATCCAATATAAGTAGCACAGTCTCAGCTAGGCCTAGCTGGACCCCTGTGTTGGTCTGTGACGCCCTCTGTGGGTGCTGGTGCTCGTCTCCCATTTTCTGAGGTGCAGCTGGTGCTGGCCCTCTTTAAGAGATCCCCATCCTGCAGCCTGTGGGATCAGCGCAGCCTGCAGCAGCCACTGCCTCTCCCCTGCACAGTGGGATGCTGGTGCCCGGTGCAGCCCGAAGGCTCTCCTTGGTGAGGAGCACACTGCTGGAAGGTGGGGCAACTGACAACCCTCTTCTCCAGCCTTTTTTTTTTTTTTTTTTTTTTTTTTTTAGCCTGGGATGACATGCATGTGCCAGTAAAGACATGTTTTGACAGTCCTTCACATGAACTGTCTGACCACCATTGTGGTACCTGCAACTGGCCCCCGGGACCAAAACATCTCCTTCCCATGGGCCCTCCTCAGTGTGACTGGCATGCCTGATGGAGATGCTCTTGATGGGCTAATGGGCAGCGGGGGGAAGAGGGAGCTTAACCCCATAGGGCTGCTGCTGGTTGAGAAAGGGGAATGTACGGGGTTTGGATATGGGAAAATGGAGTGTCAGGTTGGACTCCTGCCACCTCCTGGGTTGCGCCTCTCCCCATGCTGTGTCCCCATATCCAGTCAGAGCCTGGGCTGTCAGCCTTATGACTCTGCCTGCTCTGTCCGGTCAATGAGTAAAGGCTCGTGGTTTGGAGGGGGCTGCCCGCCTGCCACCCCTCCCCAGCCCCTGCCTGGTCCCCTCATTGCCCTTGTGCAGTCATGTTCCCTGTGGGGTGCTGAGCTAACTGCACCTTGTTTGGGGGAGGCAGGCAGCCCCTTCCCCAGGCCTTCAGGGCTGTGCCGGGCAGCTCTGACGTGTGTTTGGTGTGTGCTGGGAACCAGTGAGTGGTGGTGCTGCCCCCAGTACATCCTGGGCAGGAGTGCATCCTGCGCATGTGCTGTGGGCAAAGCTGAGGGACAAGCATGGTCTTTGCTCCTCCACAGCCCCCCATGTCCCATCACCCAGCCCTCTGGGATCTGAGACATCCCAGGTGGGCCCATGAGAGGTTCTGGAGGAGGAGAAAAGCAGGAGCAAGGGCATGGTTTAGTAGCTCTGAGGGTTTCCTCGGGCGCTCAGCTGGCACTGGAGGGCAGGGTGGTCTGCACACCTGGGGAGAGAGGAGAGTGTTTCAGGCTTTGAGGTGCTCCTTGCAGTTCACATCCCCATTCCCATCCCTGCTTCTTGCCAGCTCTTTGTGTGCTTTCTCAGAGGTCCTCCACCTCCTGTGGTCATTGAGGGGAAGTACAGTGACTCATCATGACCAACACCCATGTGGTGGTGCTGGGAAGCATGTGGATATTGCCTCAGAAATAGAAGCAGTGCTTCTTGAATGCACTCTGGTCACTAGGAGGGTTTTGGGGGGATCCTGGTGACAAAGGTTCTTCCATTGAATACCAGAGCCTGGATGCACCTGGGGAAAAAAGGCAGCAAAAGGTAGCGGCAGTGACACTGATGGGAGGTTCCCTCCCCAAAGAGGAAGCCTCCTGTACCTCATGAGATTTCCCCATGTGTCTGTTTCCTTCCTGAGTCTGCAACTCTTTCAGCCAGTTACAGATGCCTGGGTGCAGAGGCAGTGAGTGGCGCTGAGATTTCGCTCCTGCCCGGGGACTTCATGGTAGCATGGCCCTGCTGTTGCTGGCTCTGAGCTTTCTCCTGGTGCTTGTGTCTCCGCCAGCATCACAGGGCCAGGAAGAACTGGATCCCAAAGTCCAAGGGGTTCCCTGGGAAACAGGTAAGAAGTGGTTCCTCCTCTTCCCTGGACAGGTTTTGCTGCTCCTCCCCCTGAAAGTTTGATACGTGGCTTTACTGCATGCAGCCCTGGGCTGGAGCCCAGGCGGACCCCTGAGGGCTGTGTCAGCTGGGGTGCCCGCTGCTTTTGGGAGACGCCACGGGGCAAGACCTGTGGTGTGGGTGCGCTGGGGTGCTGGGGGAAGGGTGAGATTGGGCTGGATGGTCGGGGATGGGTCACGCCCTGCACCGAGCCAGTTTGCCAGTCGTTACCTGGAAGCTGCAGGCATGAATCGGGCAAGAATCCGTGCATCGTGGATCAGGGGAAGGGTCTTCAGGGAGCGGGGCTGCCGCGTTCTGTACACACCCTATCCCCAGCTGCGCCCGAGAGACGCTGTGCCTGCTGAGAGCAGAGCAAGAAGGAACTCGCTGCCGCCGTGCCGGCTGGATGGGCCCGGCCGTGGGGGCGGCTGGGTGCCGGTGCCTGGGGTGGGTCGTGGCTGCGTGTCGGGTGGGACACGGCTGCTGGCTGCTGTGCTCAGCTGGGCACCTCCTGCCTTCTGCAGTTGCGGTTGTTTGAGAGCAAAGCCTGAGCCTAAGCCTGGATGAAGTGCTGTGTAACATGCTCTGGGTGAACCTGCTTTAGCAGGGCAGTTGGACTGGATGATCTCCCGAGGTCCCTTCCAACCTTTGCCATTCTGTGATTCTGTGATTCTGTGATTCTGTGGCTTGTTCGCTGGCATGTCTGGATTTCTTCGTGGCTGTTCAGAAGTTGGTCTGAACCTTGTGAGACCCCTTCTCTGCCCCTCTGGGAGAAGAAAGTTTGTATTTTAAGCACTTTGAGGCCTCCCAGAGCCCCCTGCAGAGGCTGGAAGAGGGAAGTGCTCCTTCCCAGGTGCCAGCATCCCTGCCCATAGGAAACATTGCCACAAAGCCTCCCCCTGCAGCACTCAGCAAACTGCTGGGATGGGCTGTGCCTGCTCAGCCCAGAGGATGGTGAATGCGGTGACGAGGGGATGTGGAGGAAGGAGCAGGGCCTGTGGCAGGGAAAAGGGGCAGGAGCTGCGGTAAAGCAGGGGGTGTGAATGGAGAAGGTGTTGCTCATCCCTGTGTCCCGCCGCATGGTGGCACGGGGCAGGAGAGTACTTGGGGGATTGACTGAGCTGGCACAGGGACCCCAGAAGTGTAACAGGGGCATCGCAGATCCCTGTGGGAGGGAGAAGCCATGGCTGGAGAGACATGCACCCCAGCAGGGCTGGTGGACCATGGCCCATCAAGAGCAGCCTGAGCTGGGGTGGGTGACGTGTCTGAGTGAGTGGCTGGAGGGGGTGGAGGAGTGGCTGTCCTGGGAGACTCCTTGCTGTGGGCTGTGGAGGAAGGAATACAGCATCCCTGGACACAAGGGTGGATGGGGGAGGTTCACGGGTGAGCGTTCATTTATGCTTCAGGTACACAAGGACAGCCCCCTCCCAACACGCCTTGCCTGTGGGTCACATCCTGGCAGGCGAATGTGTCACTTTCCCTCTCCCTTCAGGGGCTAGAGGGATTGATGGAGACTTCTCTCCCACCCCCCACCCCTGCCCCATCTCATCACCTCCCACCCCAACTAACACCCACTTTCACCTCTGCCAGAAACATGCCAAAGACCCAAGTGGGACTCAAGACTCCGGCTGACACCAGACCAGGACAATTACAAGAAGAATGAAGAAGTGATGCTTAGTTGCATTGATGGTTTCCACCCGTCCTTCACCCATGTCAAATGCGTGAGGGAGGTCCAGTCCATCAGTCATGGGAAACCTGTATACAGAGAGGTTTGGCGTGGAAGGGACAGCAGAGGTGGCTGGATCCGCATTCAGTCCAACGTGGATTGTGTTGGTAAGGGAGGCATCAGGGGCCTTCCTGGCTGCCCCACTCTGCCCTTCCTGAGCAGGGGAAGGCAGGCTGGGCGTGCACAGGATGTTTCAGGCTCTCTGCCTGTCTGGGGAAGTGGTAGGTGCTGGTGGAAGGCATTACTGAGGCAGCCCCTGAGCCTGCCCCAAGTCCAGCCTGTGGTTCACCAGTGGGTGGTGGGACATTCCTGCTGAAGGTGCAGGTGATAATGCTCTTGCTGAAGGCTTCTGGCAACCACGAGTGCACAAAGGAGAGAAGCATGGGAGAGCTATGTGTGGTGGAGTTTGTGGTCTGCATGGCATCATGGCTGGGACAGGGGGATCAGAGGGCTCCCCTGGGTTGGTCCCCTCCAGGCTCTGTGTGACAGTAGGCACAGGGTTGGCACCATTGTCTCACAGCTTGGGGGACTGAGGTCCCCTCCGAGGCAGAACAGGGCAATAGTAGGTTGATTTGGGAACGCAGTGAGAGGTCCCTGAAGTTATGAAAACAATAGTCCCCTGTTGCTCCCCAGCTCGCTGAGTGCCCTGAGACCTGGGACACAGCAAGAGGTCTCAGGGCTGGATCCCTGCAGGCAGCTGTGGGCATGGGTACTGTGGGGAGCTCTGTGGGAGGGAAGGGAGATGCTTCTCCTGTGACAGCCCCCCTGGGGACAGTTCCATGCATGGCCCAGGCTTTCAGGGTGTCACGCCTGGTGCCCTTGGGTGCTTTTCTGACTTCATGAGGCAGGTTCCTAAGGCATGAAATAGGCCTGGCTTCTTAGATGATGCCATAAGGCACCAGGGTCAAATGCTGGTCCATCAGTCACTGTGCAAGCTTTGTGCAGAGTACGAGCCTCTCGTGGGTGTGCCAGACCCTCGAGGTCCTGCTCCTGGCCTTCCCTGGGAGGCCTGGGGGAAGCAATGCAGGGCCCATTTTCCCCCTTGTCCCCTTCCTGAGGATGCAGTGTAGGAGGGCTACTCTGTATGGTGTCCTAGAGCTCCATCTCTCCCTATACTGCCAGTGAAAAAGAACCTTTCTCCTGGGGTCTATGCAGAGCAGAAAAGGGCTAGGTCTTTCTAAGAGCTGCATCTGATGGACAGTAGAGATGCTGGGACCCACAGACACCTCAGTTTTCACTTGGTGGGGAAAATTGCCTTGAGCAATAGTAGTCCACACATTCACCTACATTCACTCCTGTCCAGACTCCCCCTGACCCCCTGCCAGAGCTGGAGTGACCAGTTTTAGCCTCTCGTTTCCCGTCCCTCCCGGCTGGGTGGGGAGCAGGGCTGTCTGACTGGACAACCCTTGCAGGGCTGGGAGGGGAAGGGAAGGATGTGACCCTCTTGCAATGTTTCCTTCACAGAGGTCCTCCAGGTTGTCCCCGGGACCTTGGAGACTTCCAGCACCAGCATCAAACTGAACTGGATCTGCAAGGTCCCCGACGCCTGCCAGCACATGCAGGCTACATGCCGTCTGGCAGGGCCTTCCTCCCCGCCCTGTGAGGCTGAGGAGGTGAAGGGAGAAGAGATGCTACAAGGCCAGGAGGGAACATTTGCCTGTCCCCCTCTGCAGCCCTTCACTGACTACAGTGTCACCATCTCCCTGCCGCCCAGCACGATCCTTTTTACGTGGTTGGTCAGGACAAAGGAAACGGGTATGTGCGCAGGAGTATGAGAGAGAAGGGATGGTCCTGGGCTGTGTCACAGGTAGGGGAGGTGGATAAATGTCCTCTCCCTGCAGGGATGGTCCTGGGTTTGGGGTGGCTTGGAGCCTTTGAGGCTCTGGGGAAGGGGCTGTGTAGAGCCCTGAAGCACATGTCCCCTCCTCACCACACTGTTGCTGCTGCTGCAGCACATGTGGCATTTGTAGGGGACAAACTCTGCTTGGGGGGGTCCCTTTGCAAGCCTGTGCCCTGGGCCAGGAGCTGCCTGCACCCTGCTCTGGGCTCAGCCCCTCCTCACTGGCCCCACACCTGACCCCATCCTCCTGTGCTTCCAGTGCCTGACAAACCGGAGAAGCTGTGGCTGGATCCCAGCACGGGGTCCCTGCGGTGGGAGCCGCTGCCCTCCTGCAAAGGGGAGATCATTGGATACCAGGTACAGACTCCCCGTGGTCCCCCACGCCTCGCCAGGACCCTCCCTGGCTGGAGCTGTGCACAGGCAGCCTGGGGGAGAGCGGGGAAGGGAAAGCTGTGATGGCCCGCAGTTCCCAGCCAGTCCAGGTGAATATCTGGCTGTGATGAGCACAAGCTTTTTCTGTCTCACCCCTGAGATTTCTCGTGCTGTGGAGTTGCCCGGAGAGGTGGTGGGTGCTCCCTCCCCTCTGGGCTTCCTCCCCGGGTCTGCTCAGCCTGGGGTTTGGCAGACTTTGTGGCTTGGTGTGCAGCACTTGGTGACGTGTCTGCTGGGGTGGCCTCCCACAGTTTCCTGTGCTTCTTGCATGCTTGCTTCTGGTTCCTGCCACAGGGAAGGCTGTGGTTTCATTTGTCTTCTGAAAACCCATCTTCTGGGAGAGTTGCATCGTTCCTTTGAGTTTTCCTCAGTGTGTGGCTGGAAGCACCTCCTCTGTCTGGGGCTTTGGGGTTCTTCCCACAGTGCAGTCCTATTTTCTAGCACTGAGGGGGGTGAGACCCTTACTTGCATGCCCTGTGCCCTCTTTGAGGACAGACCTCTCCGTGGGGTGACAGGGACCAAGACATGCTGGTTCTTCGTGCCTCTCCTAGCTCTTTCCCGGAGAAGCCGGCAAACAGTGGCCCTGACGGCATTGCTTGTGGGTCTGTTCCACTGGTTCCCTGCTCCCAGACACCTCTGTTTATGAAAGGAACCCTTTTTTCCAGTTCCAGTTAGCTCCTTTTTTTGCATATTCCCAACCTGCCATTTCCATAAAGAACATGACAGCAGCAAGAATGGCCCCAGATCTCAAGAGAAATTCAGATGATGCAGTAGCAAATGGGGACCTTCCATCTCTATCCTTTGTGGGAACTGTCTTCTCCTTTTCATGTAGACAGAGCCTGCAGAGTCCAACCTTACACAGGAAGGAAAGAGAAGTTCGGGGCTCCTCTTGTGGGGGGTGTCACCCCAGTGCCCGCGGTGTTGCAATACCATACCAGTGACCTGGCCTCGGGCTCATTACCCGTATATACACCTCTTCAAACGAATGGCCTCCCCCTTGCCCTCAGCTCTCCACGGGGGCTTGGTCATTGCTCACAGAGGCAGCCACTCGGGCGTCCTGAGCGTTGGCTCCAAATCCCTCCTCTTCTCCTCTTGTCTGCTTTGAGGCCCACGCAGGGGGCCAAGGCTCCTGCTGGTTCCTCTGCGGGAGCCTTCACCACCTGGGGCAGTCTCAGGGCTGGGGAGCCTCAGAGGGGTGCTTTGCTCTGTCTCGTGGGGCCGTGGGCAGGCTCCCAGCGGGCAGGGGGGAGCTGCTGCCCTCCGGCTCTGCTCCTGCCCCCAGGTGAACATCACGAGGAGGAGCGCGCAGGACGGTGGCTTCCTGGAGATGGAGCGGCTGCGCCTGAGCAGCTCCGTCACGGAGCACCCGCTGCCCGAGCTCAGCCCCGGCGGCGGCAGCTACGTGGTGACGGTGCAGGGAGTGACGGCCGCTGGAGCCGGGGCTGCGTCGCTGTGGGAGCTTCAGACCAACAGCTCGGGTAAGGTTTGTCGTGGCCCCGTCCCCCCCAGGCTGGCCGCGGCGTGCGCCCCGGCTGAGGCAGCCCTGCGCCCCCAGCCCTGTGGCCTCCTGGCCGGCGTGGAGCAGCCTGGGCACGGAGGAGCCTGGGCCCCTGCTCCCCGCACAGCCCCCGCCGTGCCGCCCGCTGACGCTCGCTCCCGGGGTCTTCCCCTGCAGACGCCCCGCGCCCTCTCAACATCAGCTGCTGCAGCGTCCGTGACATCTCCCCATCCCAGGGGACGGCCGTGCTCCCCCTCCGCCCCATCGCCCGTCCCCCCGAGGCGGCAACGTGAGTGCAGCCCCCAGCAGCAGCTCTGCTCTCCGCAGCCCCGAGGAGGGTTTCCCCACGGCAGCGCTTGCCCGCGGCCGCCCCCGTCCCTCTCTCCCCATCCCCGGCTGCCCCGGCCCGCTCACCGCCTGCCTTGCAGGGAGCACCAGCTCATCGTGGCCGCCACGCACGACGCCACGGCGGTGGAAGGCGCCTGCCTGGGGGAGCCGCAGCCCTTCAACGCCAGCCGGCAGCCCGGCCCCTACGTGGCGGCCGTGCTCAACCTCACCGTCCCCACGGACTTTGTGCTGGGCAACGGGACCCATGGGAAGGGCTACCACAACGCTGCCCTCCGCCCGGGCTCGGACTACACGGCCCTTCTCCGCCTCGTCCGCCGCTCGCAGCAGGTACCCGTCGTGGGGGGGCTTCTGCTCCCCGGGGCTGCTGCCAGCCGGAGCCGGGCCCCTCGGCGGGCTCTGGGCGAGCGGCCATGGGGAGCGGCCGGGCTGCGCGGGCTCCGCTCCCGGCCCCTGCGCTGAGAGCCCGGGCGCCTGGGCAGGACGCTGTCCCCGGGGTCCTCGGCCACAGCTGGGGCTTTTGGTGGCTGTGGGTGGGAGGCCCTTGCCCGCGGGCTGGGCAGTGGGGCAGGAGGGGCCTGAGCTCTCCCTCCCATCTCCTCCAACAGGCAGAGAAGTTCACCTGCGTGTACTACAGCTTCTCTGTTGGTAAGTGGGCTCCTCGCTCCCTGTGCCTGAGGGTTTCTCCCACACCTTCCCTTTTCCCAGCCTGGCTGCTTCCCATGGACCGGAGCTGGCCTAGCGCAGAGGTGGTGGTGTCTCATGGGGGGGCAGAAGAAACCTTTTGTTTCCCATACACAGTGTGATCCTCCATCTCAGAAGAAACCTAAGCCAAGGCACACGTCTACCCACTTGCACACACCCTTTGCCATCGTTGGGGCCACTGCCAGCACGTGGCCCAGGCTGTGGCACCCACTCCTGGCTCTGTGTTACTTGCAGGGCAGCCTCTGAGCGCGAGGCATGGGGTTGTGATTGGGGTGATTGTGCTGGTGGTGCTCCTCCTTCTGTCCGCAGCGATCCTGTGCTTCGTGCTTTCCAGGTGAGTAGGAACGAAACTGGCTCAGCAGGGCCACGGGCAACACCAGCCTCTTACTCAGGACTCCGCTTTGCCTTTCCAGGAAAAAGAAGTCTTTGCCCATCAAAGCTAAGGAGGATAATTAAAAAGGTAGGATCATGCAAGGTGGAGCAGGGCCAGGGGCGAGCAAAGACAGGCATCCCAAGGGGTGGCTCATGGCTCAACTCTTTGAGGGACCCATGGCCGTGTCGTCCCCCCCAGGCGAGAGATCTGCTGGGAGGGGTCTCAGGGGGGTCAGGCTGGGGGACTGCTCCTCTTGCCTGGGTACCTCCGGGGACCTGTGGTTGGGCACGTCTGGGGTGAAGGGGTTGGACTGTGACAGGCACTGCCCTGTGCTCCCCCCGTCCCAGACACTCGTGTGTGCAGGCGGCTGTGGTGGAGCGAGCTCGCCGTGCAGCCGAGGGCACGCAGCAGCCTCTGCCCTGGGTGCCCTTGGTCTCCACAGGTAAAGGTGGCCAGGCTGGACATCAGTCACTCCAGCCCCTGCCCAGGACCACAGGAGACATTCAGAGCAGTGAGGGAGTGGAGAAGATGGGGAGGATGACCCCAGCTCCGTGCTTATGGCTGCCAGACCCCCTGGCTCTCCTGTGACCAGAGCTGGGGGACCCATCCAATTCAGCAGAGCAAGAGGAAAAGAGGAGGCCAAGAAGGGTTGTGAGCTTTTTCTTCCCTCACTCCCTTCACTTCCCAGCTTTTGCTCGCTGCTGTTTTAAGGCCTTTGAATGTGACTTTCTGTAGTCCCCTTTTTTTTAGGCTTTGCTTTCATTTTTGCTTTGCTGGGTGCAGGAACTTCAGACTTCCCAGTCCCTGACACAGGGGCTCAGGCTGAGAGATGGTCCCTGCTCCTGCCAAGTCCTGGATTCCCAATCCCTCTCCCTGCTCCGTCTGCTGATATTCAGCCAAACCCAGGGCTTTACTGGAGCTTGGCATGACTCTGCCTGCTCTGTCTGGACAACCAATAAAGGCTTTTGATTTGGAGGGGGCTGCCTACCCCACTACAGATTCTGCCTGGTCCCCTTATTGCCCTTGTGGGGTCACATCTCCCTACAGGGACCAAACTGAACTTTGTTCATGGGAGGCCAGGAGCAGGGCTGCTGTGACCCTGCATCCCTGAGTGGTGCTTGATGGCTTTTCTGACCCCCAGGGCTGTGCTGGGCAGCTCTCACATGAGTTTGGACGGGATGTGTGGTGGGAATCAGTAAGGGGTGACGTCCCTCAACGCACATCTTGGGCAGGAGTGTGTTCTATGCCCATGCTGTGGGCCAGTGCCAAGGGACCTGTGTGCTCTCAGCTGCTTTGCAGCCCCTGTGTCAGGTCAAACCCGGAAGAAAAAAGCGAAGATCGGAGGTCACCACCACCATGGCCAGCACAGAGTCTTTATTGGTGAGACACAGAACAGAGCCACGGGGTCAGTCCTGGCTCTGAGGCCGCTTGCCCTTGAGTAGCAAAGGCAGAACCAGTCTCCATGGAGCAGCAGCTCCTGCTGGAACCACATCCAGGATATCCAAGTTGAGCTGCTACATCCTGGGATTGCCATGGTGGAGCCAGACAGGCTGGTGAGGGAGCCTCTCTGGAGCTGGCAGAGCTGTGGCACCTGGATCAGCATCAGGAAGATGAGGCTCCAGGAAGGGACTATGTAGGGTGGGAAGGACCAGGCTAGCCTTGCAGGATTGTGGATTGTCCCACCCTTGGATCTTGTTGGCCTTGGGCTTCATGCTTCTCCCAAAGTAGGACAGATAGCCTGTGCTCCTAAGCCCTGTGGATCTTACAGCGGTTTGATGGCAAAACACAGGGTGTTGGCAGAGCTACCCCACTTTCCCTGGGGCTGTCTGAAGGGATAGAGGAGCCTGGATGGGACAGCTGGGTGTCTTCATCCCTGGTGCAGACAGGTCAAGTCTTGGTGCCTCTGCTCTGGTCTGCATACTTAGGCTGTGATTCCAGGTAAGTTCCTGAACAAACTCTGGGCAAAGGGTCAGGTTCCCACTTCAAAGCCTGACCGCAATTTGGAGGCAGTCCAGCCTGTGCTCTCCAGCTGCAGAGGACCCTCAAGGTGGCTTTTCAGGGGAGTAAAGCATCTTGGGGCTATGCACACGCCTCTCTTCTCCTCTGGTTTCCACTATAACTGATGGAGGGCTGGCAATAGAGTCAAAGTCCTGGCCAGAGATGGGCTGTGGCCATGCCTCTACTTGAAATTCCCATAGGTTTCAAATGAATTCAGGTAACTGAGGGCTAGTTGGTAGCAGAGCCTATACTGGTCCTGTGGACAGAAGGATGCATGTGAGAACCCGGTACCTCCAGTGGA
The DNA here is from genome assembly GCA_017310255.1 of Butorides virescens. Classification (NCBI taxonomy): domain Eukaryota; kingdom Metazoa; phylum Chordata; class Aves; order Pelecaniformes; family Ardeidae; genus Butorides; species Butorides virescens. The sequence goes on along the minus strand of JADKXX010010142.1, from coordinate 12,691 downwards.
AGGTCAGCCTTGGTTGCCAACAGCTTCCTGACCAAGCCAGGCACAGGTACAGCCCGCTCTCCTCCTCCCAGTCAAAGCCCACCTTCCCCTGCTCAGGAATCCCAGGCATGTGCTCCAGCAGCTGAGAGCTGGGCTACCCCAGTGCTGGAGCCAGCTGGTCTCTGGAGGAGAGCCAGCATCCATGGCATGAAGCGTCTGCTGCTCAGTCCCATCCGGGGTGCTCACCCTATGGTGGCCTCTAGCACCCAGACCAGGTGGCGAGGTGGGTGCAGGACAGGCACCTGAGCACCCACCAGTGCAACCCCCTGCTGAGCAGACCAGAAGGTGGACCACAAAGGAGCAGCTCAGCCTGCAGGATGCTTCGGTGCACATCCGGTTCTGCAGAACCTGCCCCTGAGCGAGAGGGTAGGTCCCAGTGGCTGAAAACAGGGTTTTCAGAGATGTCATCTGCCCCTGCTGCCCTCAGGATGATCTGAGCACATAGGTGCTAGGGCAGCTGCTGGGACAGTCCAGGCTATGGCTCTTGCTCCAGTGTTGCCATCCTGGCTGGGTTTGAAGTCAGCACCTACCACGTCTTTAATCAGCTGTCTGCGCCCCCTCTTCAGCATCCTCACAGCCTGGGATACATCCACCAGCCCCTCGCTTTGGATCTGCTCACACAGGAAACTGGCAGCACAGAAGATTCCGCTCCGGCTGGCACCATCCCTGCGGAGGAGAGCAAGGAGAGCGTCACTTGTCCTGGGATCACCTGGCAGTGCTGAGCCTCAGAGCTGTCCCACTAGCCATGCAGGCCCTCAGGACAGTCGTGTCCACAGATCCTGCACCCAGCCAGCCTCCTCAGGGGAGCCTTCCTCCCTGAACACAGCTGAATTCATGTCTGTATGTCCACCCTTCACCTGAGCTGAGGACGTTGCTGTGACCGAAGTTCACTGATGCAGCCTGGGCTGAGCCAGCTCTGTGCCATGTCTCTCCTCTGAGGGACATCACTCACCAGCAGGTGACGAGGATATGTCCATCTTGGCTCTGCCGATGGTGCGTCTCCACCTTCCCTAGCAGGCTGATGATGGTGGCAGGGTGCGGAGGAAGACGCTGCTGTATGGGCCAGTCCTTTAGTTGCCAGAGCTGGACTTCCAGTGCAGACTTCTTGGGCTAGCGAGGAAGAAAGACAGTGGGTTAGGCAGGGAAGAAACCCACTGGCTTCATGGAGGGGCAGCTCAGCCTTGCACACTGGATTGGGGAGCAGCTCCAGAGTGGGATGGCCCACTCCCAGACAGTGTCTCTGTCCTTCTCAGTTGAGTGCTCTGAGACCAGCAGACAGAGCACACGATAAGAGCTGACCACCAGGTGCAGCTCAGACTGATGCCGGTGCAGCACCCACCGACCTGTAATAGCTGTCCCCATCCACAAACCACCACCAAGATGCACAGATTCTATCCGTGGCTGCTGACCTCCAAGTTAGAAAGGTACACAAATGTACCTCTGCCTCCAGCCTCACCCTCTTGGGATTAACCTCTCTCCCAGGGTGAAAGGCCCTGCTCCTCCAGGACCCCATCAGATTCCTCTGACTGTTGTGGCCTCTGCTACCCCTAGTTGTGACTTTGACCCCAAATTAAAGCCTGCTGACACTAGAGCCCAGCTGGTCCTCCCAGGTCTGGCAAAGGCTGTTCTCAAAGGACTTTGCCATCTCTGCGCAGAGCCCACCTGCTGCCTGTTGGTGAGGGCAAGTGTCCAGGCTGTGAAGCCAACTCCAGGCTCCTCTGAGATCAGGTGGACATGGAAACGGCCGTAGACAGCTTCGCCCTGGGTGGGCCAGAACTCTGCATATGTCTGGTGGGGAGACAGACGCGTGATCAGACACAGCCCTGACCCGCAAACGTGGCAGAGCTCAACACCTCACATCGCCCATAAGCCACGGTGTGCATGTGGATGCTCTGCTGGGGGACCAGCCAGTAAAATAACACTCCTGCAGAGAGGATGCCTGGGCAGGGGTAAGGAAAACCCGAGGGATGCTCTCTCGCTGTGAGACTGGGGGGACCCCTCCGCCCCAGTGCCACGGTTCCAGGACTGTCCTCCCGCAGGGAGCTGGGAGAGGGGAGGGCTGCACGTCGTCTGCTGACCTCGTCCAGCTCCTGGAGCTGATTCAGCACAACCACCGATGTGCAGGTGTAATCCCAGACCAGAGCCCAGAAATCCACCAGCGTGGTGGGGAAAGGCAGCTGGGTGATGATGATTCTGTCCTCCTTGGTGTATGTCTGCAAAAAACACACCAGGGTGTGGGGGGGAAGAGGTTACACCACCCACCCCCTGGAGACCCCTTCCAGCTCCTGCTGCCTCCCTCCAGCCAGGGCTCTGCAGGCCCAGGAGCAGAGCCCAAGGAGACGCAGGGCACCCCAATCCTGCTTGGAGAAGGTTTGCACCCCACTGCCCCCTCAGCTCATCATGCCTGGGCTCTGCTCCCAGTGGGAAAAAGCCAGGGGCTGTTTGGCAGCCTGCTGAGCTGCCTGTGCAGGCAGGGCTTAGGCTGATCACGGGAGCCATCTCCTGGCAGCAGGGCCCCAGCCGCTGGGAAACGGTCGCTGTGAAGAAGCCCCAGGGCTGAGACACCTCAAACCAGGGTGGCATAGCCTACCGCTGGGGCTGGAGCCTTACGTCGGCAAACACGGCGTTGATGTAACCCGGCGAGCCATCGGCGTTGACGGAGGACATCAGGATGGGCCGGCAGGAATCCGCTGTGGAGGCAAAGAGGGAAATGAGGAGCTGTCCCCTCCCTGCGCAGAGGCATGGGGCTTTCTCTGCAAGTGGTGGGGTCAGCGTGGGTCCCTGCGGCATGGGCTGGAGAGGCTTGGATGAACAGGCACTGCCAGCCCCACGGCCGTGGCAGCTCAGGGCTGCCCGACACAGGGTATCCAAAACTCCACATGCAGAGGCGCAGCAGGTCCAGCCTCCTCACTGCTCCCTGATGCCTCATCTGGGCTCCCCCCCTAGGACAGATTAGACCCAGGGACGTTTATCCTGGGTGTACCCCATGGACTCATGCCTCCAGCAAGCCCAGAAAGAAGCAGGGAAGGTGTCTTCCTCCCAGCCTAATCTATATTTATTACCACCCCGAAAATGACGATTGGACCTTGGGTAGAACTTGCCAGTGGCATGGTGCTGGGGAGGGAAGCAGCAGGGCAGCATCGTCCCCCTCTCATGCGCTGGGCCACAGAGCAAGGGGATGCCCAGCCCTGCCAGTGGTACCTGGCAGGATCCCTGGCTTGCGGTTCTTGGGCTGGTTGGTGGGTTTCTCTGCTTCTCTGCATGGCAGGAGCTGGAACAACTCAGAAAACTTCTGCAGGGCCTGTAGGGATGATTCAGACAAGCAAGTCCTGCCTGTCAGTTCCTCCCCTTCTTCAGCCACCCCAGAGAAATGCTCCCCCATCTTCATCCCACAGCTGGGGAGGGGAGCAGTAGCGGGGAGGCACCACAGACCAGCCTCCACAGCACCAGACCCAGTGCACCAGATCCTGGTGGTACCTTAAACTCCTTCTCAAGGACACTGTTGTGCCTTGAGGTCTCAGCTTCTTGAAGGCAGCGGACATGGCTGGTGATGCTCTCCACTGGGACTCCGGTGTTGCCGCAGAGCAAGCCTTCGAGCAGCACCTCGTACAGGAAGAGGTACTGCTCCTGCATGAGGACACGGGTCAGCTGCACAGTCTGGAGCAGCTCCAGGAGGAGCCCTAGGACTCCAGACCACCAGCTCACTGGCATCGACCTGTGCCAGGAATGAGCCAGGTCCATCCTTCACCTTCCTGCTGCGGGGCCCAGAGGTCAGACGCCTTGCTCTGAGAAACAGCCAGCAACTGCAACAACCCACACAAGACCATCTTCCAGTGGTTTAATGCTCCCTCTCAGACCAGACTCCTGCTCTGGGGAAGGACACCCAGAAAACCAGTGAACTAGTTAGTCCTACAAGCAGCTGGATGGTCCTGCCCAACCTAGTTTCCTCCGAAGGGTCCCAGCACTGAGCAGACCATAGGGACTTAGTCCCTCTGCCAGGACATTGCTGCCCAGAAGATGCCACCAGGGCAGACATCCTGAAAGCCTGAAGCATATGTAGGTCTCGTTCCTGCTCCTTGCCTACAAGACAGCCCTTCTATACCAGGATGACTGGTGCATATGAATGCTGCTGGCACCTCAGAGGGTCTCAGGGAAACATGGACACAGCATTGAAACCAAGATCCTGCAATCCTGGCAGCTCCAGTCCTTGTGGCTAGACCCTGAACGGCATGGCCAGTGTGGCTTTGCACACCACATCCATGAGAAGGGTGGAAACAGATCTGCAGTCTGACAGTGTGCAGGGAGCAGTTAACACTCCTTACCTTGGTCTGCACCATGCTGACCCGCTGTTCTCGCAGCCTCTGCACACAGTGAAACACATCCACCTTCCCCTCCGCCTTCCCCATCTTCAGGAGGAAGTCCAGGGCGATGAAGGTACCTGTCCGCCCGATCCCTGCACTGAGGACACAGAAAATTAGTGGTCAGTGGTACCTCAGCCAGCCTTACACCAGCACCCAAGCGCTTCCAGACCCAGTACCTGCAGTGCACCAGCACAGGTCCAGCAGGCATTTCCAAGGCCCTCTTGTTCACCACCTCCACCAAGCACAGGAGCAGGGCAGGGTTTCTGGGCACCCCGTGGTCTGGCCACAGCAAGTAGTGAAACTGCTCCACCACTCTTGGGAGAGGACAGCCTACCTGCAAAGAGGGAGACGTGGCTGGGAGCAGGGAGCAGGAACCAATCTGGAAACTTGCATGAAATATTTGCATGTCAACAAGTAGGGAGCAGTGGAGAAAACCACTTCAGGGGGGCACCAGCACACAGTGTTCCCCCCAGCACCACAATGACTGCCCTGCTATAGCTCATCAGGCAACAAAGGGCAAAGTCACCCAGCACACATCTACACAATTCACTTTGTTCTCTACTTCCCCATGCTGCCAACAGTGAACTTGGAGCAGTAAATGCAGCTTGTGCCCCAGAGGAAAAAAACAAAATCACAGTGGAGAGTGTTTCCATAGTCACCAAAAAGCCATGGCCTCCCCAAATAAGGTATTTCCTAAGGCTCATACTGCACTGATGTGAATGTGGTCGCTTTTGTTACCAGCCCATCATGTATTTTTACCTAAGCATCACAATCAGTTGGCCTGAACTAATGGCCTGCTACATCCCATCATCAGGTGCTCTTGGAGCTTTACCTTTCAGCTAGACTTTGCTCTGGGCAAGACAAGAAAAGACAAGATTACTTGCAACTGCCATTTCTTTATATTGTACCTGTTTTCCCCTCCTTGCAGCTCCTTTGGTTTCTCCTTATTACCTGAGGTACAACTTCATCAGAAGTAGCCATCTTGAGAAATGTCATTATGTAAGTTATCTTAAACCATAAACTATCTGTTCAGGTTTAGGAGCTGTAAGTGACCGCAGAGCTTCCATGTGGACCCTCTGCAGACTGGCCTAGGTGACAGGCAGGCAGGCACCTGTCCCATCATCCTGGATGTACAGAGATGCCGTTTTATACACTTTAACTGCTTTTATACCCTTTGTGGTGACCTCATCCAAGCCCTCAAGGATGCATGCCCATGTGCATCATCAGTCCCTATGCAGCTGGGGTGACAACAGGAGCTGACCAATTGCCTTTGCCTGGCACAGAAACCTGGGCCCAAGTGATAGCAGTGCTGACCTGCCAGGGCTGGAGACCAGCCAGGGCCCTCCACAGAGTATCTTGGCTGATGGCTCCCACCAGCTGCCGAGACCCAAAAGCATCCTGCATCCCCATCTCAGCTACACGCCAGGCTTACCTTCTGCAGGCAGAAGATGCGTGTGACAAGGCCTGTGGTAGTCCTGGTGTTGTTGAGTGTCACGGTGAAGTCCCCGTAGACCTGCTCCTGCTCTGGCCAATACTGCTCGCACTTGGTCTGTCAACAGCAGCGAGACTGCTAAGCACGAGCAGACTCATGATGGGAGCGTTGCAAGCCAGCAGTGGTGTGGAGCTGCTCTCTGCCCTCATTGACAGCTGCACTGGGAGCAAAGCAAAGCAAAGCAGGCAAGGAAGCCTGGGGTCTGGGGAGGCTCAAGCTGAGCACAGGCTGAGATGGTTTCTCTACCTTGTTCTGCTCCACCAAGCCCGTCAGCATCACAATGACCGAGGTCTTCTCCTGCCAGACCATCTGCCAGAAATCCACCACTGTCCCAGGCAAGGGGCCTTGGGGAGGAAGAGGAGAGTCCTGTGCCAGTGTCCAACTCATGGGAGTGTAGCTGCTCCCAGTCATGGCTCAGATGTTCCCAGGCTACGAGCAGCCCTGGTCTTCCTTCTGCCTGGGGACTAACACTGCAGAGCCTGGGCACAGCAGCACCTGGCAGGGGGTGCTGGGCACCTTGGCTTCATAACCCATGTTAGAAACTGGGACAAGGAAGTGGGAGGGCAAGTAAACCCAGGGTACGACAGGGATTCACTGCTGCTTCAGGTGCTTCCCCACCCAGACCCTCAAGACAACCATGAGCTGCTTCCACATTTAGGGTCCCGCTTCCTGAAGAGCATTTCTGCAGCTTTGCAAGGAGCCTGAGACCTCCTCACCGCTGCACAGAGCAGAGTAACCCATCTTGGCTTTGCACGGTTGTAAAGAGCCTGCCTTCAAGTGCCCTAAGTGCAGATGTGTGGGGCATTTGCAGGCGTGTCCCTGTCACGCCAGCTGCCAAAGGGAACAAGCCAGGCTTGTGGGTGGAAGGACCATGTCCTCAGCCTGGGCATTGCAGGGACAAGCTCCAGCTGGCCACTGCCAAACTGCCACTGAGGCCTTCCATGCCCTGCAGCAGCTGTAACCACCATCCAAGACAGAGGCTCAGGAGATACAGGACCTTGTACTGAGCCATAAACAGCTCCTAGGCTGCTGTCCCAGTTCCACACTCCCCAAAGTACTCAGAGCAAGGACTGGCATCTCCTGAGCATGAGGGCTGGCAGCACCCACCTTGAGCTGCAATGAAGAAGTGTGGACTTCGGTAGCTCTGTGGGGAAAGAGGTTCAAACAGCTCTGATCACATGGGTTAAACGTTTAACGGGGAATTAAATAAAGGACCCATCCCCACAGGCACCAGAGCCCAGAGTCCTTGGCACAGTGTGTCCCGCAGAACCACTCCTGGCCAGCACAGACAGTGTGTACCCAGGGGCTGCATCTCAGCTCCTGTCCCCTCACACAGGTCCCTTTTTGTTAGGGATGAGAACGGCACACAAACCCAGAGTATGCCAGGCAGCTCAGAGGGGACACAAGGAAAATGACGTTCCAAGATCTGCCAGCACTTGAGGGCAGCAAGTGCCAGACCTGGGGCCACCCATGTGAGCAGCACTGTCCTCACCCAGCACAGCCAGGCACCTCTCCTGCCTCGCCCAGGCACCACTACCCTACCCAGGGCAGCAAGTCCTCGCTACCTACGTTCACGTAGCTGGCATTGACATAGCCATTCCCTGTGTCAGAGGGCTGCAGCACCACGCGGCAGTGGTCATCTGAAAGAGAAAGGAGGTGGGAGTCAGTGGACTATCTCTTTGGGGCAGTAATGAAGTGACTGTTTAAGGCTGTAATTTAGGGAAGCTCCCTCCTCAGCAGAACTCTGGGCCTCAGGACATGTCCAGGGGTGAAGAACAGCTAACGAGACAAAGCGTGACATGGCACAGCGGGAAATGCAACGTGGTGTGGCGGAAGACTGTTAATGTAATGGCCGAATGTCCACACCATGTGGGGCCCAGAGGAACTTTAAGTTTTGGTAGAAGTTGGGTCACTCCCTCTGCTTTCCCACAGATAGCCACCTCTGGATGGGACACAGCAGTGGTCAGCCATGACTAACAGCAGGAACAGGAATACAATGAATGATTAAGCTTGGAGGGCTGTTTGAATTGCAGAACAAGGACTCTCCAACTGGGTATAAATCAGTAGGGCCAACATGGCGATTTTGGAAAATCCCTCTGGGTTTCAGTGGCTGCAGGGGATGAGATGAGGGCCTCGGTACTGCTGAATAGCTGGAGGGGCACCTACACCAGGCCCAGCACCCTGCGCTGCCCAACCACCTCCAAGTGCCTGTGCCAAGCCCTGGGGAGCTCTGCTTACATGGGATGATGCCCTTGTAGCGGTTCTTGCTCTGATTACACAGCTCCTTCCCGACATCGCAGGGATGCAACAAAGTGGAGGACAGTTGCTGCAGAGGAAGAAGACAAGCCCACTCCGCATTGGCACGTGTTCTGGGGCTGGCCAAGGGCAACAGCATCGCACACCCAAGGGAGGAGTGGACAGTGCAGCCAGGTGGGAAAGCAAAGCTAAACCAGACCTGATACTCCCTCAGACGCCCAGCGCCATGCCTGTCGACCGATTCATCCTCTGTCTGCTCTGCCTCTATTTCTGCCCTCTTAAACCTCTTCAGAGTCTCCAGCAGTTCCTCCACCGGGATCTGTGTGTCCAGCTTGCCTACGGAGACCACGAGGCCAGGAGTTTAGCATGTACCTGATGGTTGGCCCTGGAGCTCTGCAGCTGGGACTGGGCTGGCATTGTGGTGTCCAGGACCCCACCAAACCTGTCATTGTCCCTCGCCACCCAGGTCCCTTTCTCCTTGGAGGTGTCCCTTTCCTTATGCCAGCCAGCTCTGATCCCTTGTTCCTCTAGGGACCTTACAGAGCCTGTAAGCACCCTGCCTGTGCTTTTAACAGACAGCCTGTCCATACAAGGCATGCAGGACCTCGGCTCATACCGCACCTCCTTGACGTCTTCGCAGGGGGATAGTGCTGTTGTTCTCCAAGGGTTTTGAGCTGTTGTACTTCCGCCTGCAAAACAGCAAGTCAGGCCCATAGACCAGCAGAAGAGAGAGACGGAGGAGAAGCTGTTGCCCATGTAACAGCCCTGCCTCCCACCTTGCTTTATCTCAGGCTCCACTTGGACACTCCCTGGCAGTGCAAGGTGCTGGATGCCTCACAGAGAGCAGTAGAGGTAGAACACATACTGACCTGAAGAGTACGAGGAGCAGCAAAATCCCCAGTGCCAGAAGTGCAACGACCAGTGCTACTGTCATAACCACAGGCATCCTGCCCGGCGTAGGCACTGGCTCCTGCCCTGCAACCAGCACAGCACAGACTCAGGCTCCCACACAGCCTGAACCAGGCATTTGGGAGATCCCACAGGGCAGCTTCCCTCATCTCCCACCACAGGCTTTGCATTGGAGAGTATCTGAGCTGGTGCAGAAAGCGTAGGTGCTTGCTTGGTGCGATAACCTTCAGCGTGGACTCAGTCTCCCTGACTGCCCCAGGCATGGCCAGAGCCTGCAGAGGTGTTTGCACGTGCTCTGTTTGCACATTTCTGGGGTTGCACATGCACCAGGGGAGCACTAGGACCAAGATATATGATGATATGTGATGACGGCAGGGATGATGCACAGCGTCCAGCGGCCATTGGTGCCACACCTACCCAAGCGGCCTGAGGTTGCCCATCTACCATAGATAGGCTCAAGATTCAGACAACTTCCAAGAAGATGGAGGTAGGAAGACAACACCCCACCACACCTACGCTCGGCCAACTCCAGTCCATGGGAAGCAGCCAGGCTGGGAAAAGGGAAGATGTGGGAGAAACCCTCAGGCACAGGGAGCGAGGAGCCCACTTACCAACAGAGAAGCTGTAGTACACGCAGGTGAACTTCTCTGCCTGTTGGAGGAGACGGGAGGGAGAGCTCAGGCCCCTCCTGCCCCACTGCCCAGCCCGCGGGCAGGGGCCTCCCACCCACAGCCACCAAAAGCCCCAGCTGTGGCCGAGGACCCCGGGGACAGCGTCCTGCCCAGGCGCCCGGGCTCTCAGCGCAGGGGCCGGGAGCGGAGCCCGCGCAGCCCGGCCGCTCCCCATGGCCGCTCGCCCAGAGCCCGCCGAGGGGCCCGGCTCCGGCTGGCAGCAGCCCCGGGGAGCAGAAGCCCCCCACGACGGGTACCTGCTGCGAGCGGCGGACGAGGCGGAGAAGGGCCGTGTAGTCCGAGCCCGGGCGGAGGGCAGCGTTGTGGTAGCCCTTCCCATGGGTCCCGTTGCCCAGCACAAAGTCCGTGGGGACGGTGAGGTTGAGCACGGCCGCCACGTAGGGGCCGGGCTGCCGGCTGGCGTTGAAGGGCTGCGGCTCCCCCAGGCAGGCGCCTTCCACCGCCGTGGCGTCGTGCGTGGCGGCCACGATGAGCTGGTGCTCCCTGCAAGGCAGGCGGTGAGCGGGCCGGGGCAGCCGGGGATGGGGAGAGAGGGACGGGGGCGGCCGCGGGCAAGCGCTGCCGTGGGGAAACCCTCCTCGGGGCTGCGGAGAGCAGAGCTGCTGCTGGGGGCTGCACTCACGTTGCCGCCTCGGGGGGACGGGCGATGGGGCGGAGGGGGAGCACGGCCGTCCCCTGGGATGGGGAGATGTCACGGACGCTGCAGCAGCTGATGTTGAGAGGGCGCGGGGCGTCTGCAGGGGAAGACCCCGGGAGCGAGCGTCAGCGGGCGGCACGGCGGGGGCTGTGCGGGGAGCAGGGGCCCAGGCTCCTCTGTGCCCAGGCTGCTCCACGCCGGCCAGGAGGCCACAGGGCTGGGGGCGCAGGGCTGCCTCAGCCGGGGCGCACGCCGCGGCCAGCCTGGGGGGACGGGGCCACGACAAACCTTACCCGAGCTGTTGGTCTGAAGCTCCCACAGCGACGCAGCCCCGGCTCCAGCGGCCGTCACTCCCTGCACCGTCACCACGTAGCTGCCGCCGCCGGGGCTGAGCTCGGGCAGCGGGTGCTCCGTGACGGAGCTGCTCAGGCGCAGCCGCTCCATCTCCAGGAAGCCACCGTCCTGCGCGCTCCTCCTCGTGATGTTCACCTGGGGGCAGGAGCAGAGCCGGAGGGCAGCAGCTCCCCCCTGCCCGCTGGGAGCCTGCCCACGGCCCCATGAGACAGAGCAAAGCACCCCTCTGAGGCTCCCCAGCCCTGAGACTGCCCCAGGTGGTGAAGGCTCCCGCAGAGGAACCAGCAGGAGCCTTGGCCCCCTGCGTGGGCCTCAAAGCAGACAAGAGGAGGAGAGGAGGGATTTGGAGCCAACGCTCAGGACGCCCGAGTGGCTGCCTCTGTGAGCAATGACCAAGCCCCCGTGCAGAGCTGAGGGCAAGAGGGAGGCCATTCGTTTGAAGAGGTGTATATACGGGTAATGAGCCCGAGGCCAGGTCACTGGTATGGTATTGCAACACCGCGGGCACTGGGGTGACATCCCCCACAAGAGGAGCCCCGAACTTCTCTTTCCTCTTACAGGTCATCACAGCTTTCCCTTCCCCGCTCTCCCCCAGGCTGCCTGTGCACAGCTCCAGCCAGGGAGGGTCCTGGCGAGGCGTGGGGGACCACGGGGAGTCTGTACCTGGTAGCCAATGATCTCCCCTCTGCAGGAGGGCAGCGGCTCCCACCGCAGGGACCCCGTGCTGGGATCCAGCCACAGCTTCTCCGGTTTGTCCGGCACTGGAAGCACAGGAGGACGGGGTCAGGTGTGGGGCCAGTGAGGAGGGGCTGAGCCCAGAGCAGGGTGCAGGCAGCTCCTGGCCCAGGGGAGAGTTAGCTGGGGACGTGCTCTGCTCCAGGCCCTGCACAGCCCCTTCCCCACAGCCCCACATGATCCAAGCAGCCCTCATCCCAGGACCATCAACGCAGGGAGCAGATGCTCAGGCTGTGCTGCTGGGCGAAGGGCACCTTCACATTTCGTGTCAGAGGACATGTACCTGTTTCCTTTGTCCTGAGGAGCCGTGTGTACAGGATCGTGCTGGGCGGCAGGGAGATGGTGACACTGTAGACAGTGAAGGGCTGCAGAGGGGGACAGGTGAATGTTCCCTTCCAGCCTTGTAGCCTCTCCTCTCCCTTCACCTCCTCAGCCTCACAGGGTGGGGAGGAAGGCCATGCCAGACGGCACGTAGCCTGAATCTGCTGGCAGGCTTCAGGGAGCCTGCAGATCCAGTCCAGTTTGATGCTGGTGCTGGAAGTCTCCAAGGTCCCGGGGACAACCTGGAGGACCTCTGTGAAGGAAACATTGCAAGAGGGTCACATCCTTCCCTTCTCCTCCCAGTCCTGCAAGGGTTGTGCAGTCAGACAGCCCTGCTCCCCACCCAGTTGGGAGGGAGGGGAAACCAGAGGCTAAAACTGGTCACTGCAGCTCTGGCAGGGGATCAGGAGGAGTTTGGGGTCACAGTGCACTCAGAAGCTGGACATGACCTTTAAAGAGAATTCCCCCAGTGAGGCAACTTCCCCCATTCAGTCAAACACCAGGACATGGGGGGGGAATAGGGGGAAGCACAAGACAGTGTATCCCCAGCTGGGCTACATCAGAGTTCACAGGGAGGAACAAAGGGGTCCTTCTTCCCTCCTTCTGCCCTCACGCCCTCTGAGTTGTGTGGTTGGAGTAATCCTTTCGTGCCATGGGAGAAAACAATGGGACACATCGCATCCCAGCCTTGCAGGAGCTGCTTCCGTGGTCATCAGACCTCATGACACTGGCCCGAAGGGAAAACCATCACCTTCCCATGCTTACTCTCACCCAGACACATCCCCAGAATCCTACGCTGCAAAGTAGCATCTGGCTCCTGATGCTTCCCTTACCGATGCACTCCATGCTGGACTCAACGTTGATCCAGTCACCTCTGCTGTCCCTTTCACGCCAA
>JADKXX010010139.1:0-14401 GCA_017310255.1 Butorides virescens | reverse complement strand
CCCTGCCTGTCCTGACTCCACGTGCATCCCTGTCCCACCTCTCCCTGCCTGTCCTGTCCAAATGTGCGTTCCCACCTTGGCTCTCCCTGCCCGTCCCCAAGGCAGCTTGCCAGTTTGCTGGTGCTCAGGTGCCTCCTCCCTTCCCAGTCTCCCACAGCAGCCTCTGAGAGCTGCCAGCATTGCTTCAGCCCTGGCAGGCATCCAGGGGTCATGGTCACAGCCTTTGCCCTGAAGATGGGCCAGGTCCTGACAAGCTGGGCAGAGAAGGTTCCAGGGGACCTGCCAGGACCCCCTAGCACTTGGCACCAGCAGGTCTCTGCCTCTCAGCTGGCACATCCCTTAGATTGTCATGTACATCTGGACTCCCACTGCACCCTTAATCTGCCCTCAGCCATGCTGTCACCCCACACTTTTACCTCCCCCACCGCTGGGTCCCTCAGTCTCCTGCCACCACTCCAAAGCAAATCCCTGTACCTTGAAGCTGGACTCCTCTTTGCCTTCCACATGCCGGGTGCTCTGCTCCCAGGGTTCATCCCCAGAGACCAGCGCTTCTTTGCCAAGACCTACTCTGAGACCTGCAAGGAGGCCGGGAGCATCTTCGCTGAGCGGTGGCTGAGAGCTGCCTGCAAGGAGCAGGAGTGAAGGACACAGACACTGCTCCAGGGCCCCACACGGGTGACATGAGTTGGGCAGGACTCAACATGCATCTCGCCACTGGTCCAGAGCTGCCCCTGGCCTTGCTCTGCGCCCCAGCACACACGAGGTGGGCACTGGTGCGGGGGCTGGCAACTGCTCTGCCCTGTGCCCATGCAGGGCAGGGGGATGTGGGGCTGGCCCTGGCAGGCAGCCTGCCACCAGGAGGCTGGGAAGGGACTAGCTGGTGCAGTAACAAGGCCAGGGACCTGTGCTGTTTGCTAGTGAAGGGTTGCTTTGCTTTATGCTAGTGAAGGGTTGCTTCGCTTGGGTTCGGGGAAGCGGCCAGGAGGTCTCATGCACACAGCATGACCATCTTACCTGCTCCCCTCTACTCTGGAGGTGCTCACAAGGCTGTGGGCCAGCACCTGCCCCGCTCTCCATCGCCACCCACACCCCACAGCACCCGTCTTTCTGCTGCCACATCCCAGCCAAACTGGTGCCAAGAGATGCTGAGCGCCCCATGTGAGAGGCTGGCTGAGCTGCCCTCCTTAGACCAGTGTCAGCTCCAGGGCACACCAGCATCCCGTGGCTCCTCTCCTTCCTCAACCTGCACCCGGTGGTACTCATGTCCCCACGTCCCCATCAGGATCCTGCAGCTGACCCTCCAGGACCAGGCCACCAGCAGTGCCACTCAGCCACAGCAGTAGTGCTGGCAACCACTGCCCGATACACATCCAGCCACACAGGCTTCACAGGCTTCGTGCCCCGTGCCCAGTTCGTGATCTGATAACCACCACCCAGAGCCTACTTGAGTTTAGCCAGATGCCCCCGAAGACTTCAGCAGCTGCAAACCCTGCAGCAGCAACCCCAAATCCAGCCTCTGACACCCTGACTACACCGCGCCTCCCCTGCATCTGAGGCTGCCCTGGGAGCGAGCACCCAGCGAGCCTCTCCGTGCCAGTGCCGGCAGCTGGAAATCCCCCCTCTCATCCTGGGGCTGACTCAGCACCCCGCGGGGCTGTTTGCCACCCATGGTTCCCTTCCCCATTTGGGCCAGACTGTGCAGGTGGGGAGAACAGCCTTGGCTCTGTGCAATTTGCAAACAGCCCTGACTACCACCCTCTCTCAGAGGTTGATCAAAGCAGCCCATGTGCAAGCCCCGACTGCTCCGTGACTCTCCAAGTCGAGACAGGGGCTGAGACATACCATCATCTGATGATATGATGTAGCACCCCCCACCCCCCACAGCCCAAACCGACAGGTCTGATAGCTGGGGGCAACCTATCTCCTTCTGAAGGTCGGGTGCTGGCTGTGGTGGAGGCAGGGCGAAGCCTGTAGTGCGGTGTCCCAGCATAGGTAACCCTCAAACCCTTCCCAGGGATGGGCTGAAATCACAAGGCTGTGTAGCAGGGAGCTCAATCAGCACCTTTTTTATTAATATGCATCATAAATAAAGAAATAAATAAAGGCGAGACACCTTGTTCTAACGGGGAAATACAAATTAAATACGTTGCAACGTCCACTAAGCGATGTACAAGCAGGAAGTAACCTTGCAAAACCAGGGCCCCTCGCCATGGGGAAGCCAGCCCAGGCACAATGCTGCGAGCAGCGTCAACCTGGCCAAGGCACCAAATACTGGCATGGCCTTTCATTAACATTGTTCCCCACCTGACAGGCAGGTGAAGATCCCCACCCCAGCGGGCGGCATGAACATGGCAAGGAAGGGGTTGACTGGCATTGCCTCTACCGAGGACCCCAGGACCCCCAGCAGCCCCTTGTGCTCGTGCACAACACTTGTCCCCCCCACCCCACAGCACTGCTTAGCAAGACCAGAAACCCTATGCCAAGGGGAGCACCACCCCTCCCTCCACGGCTCCCTCTGGGAGCACCCCCCAATCTACCTGCCGGGAGCACTGCCCCCAACTCCAAAGAGCATCCCGAGCCCAGTCAGGGACCCTGCCCTCACCCCCTCCCCTCCAACCCCCCTCCACTGAGCATCCCAGGGCTTCCCAGGCACTGGCTCCCTGCTCAGCATGGAGGGCACGGGGCCACCCCCCAAAGCACCCATCTCCGCAGAGAGTGGCACTACCCATCCCGGACCCACGTAACACTGAACATCCACGCGCCTTCCTCACGACCCCACGCATCCCTTTGCTCCGCACGCACACACGTACCCCGTTCCCCCTCCCCCTGGCCGTGGCCAGGCACAGCTCCAGCCCTGCAGCGTGGCCATGCCAGGCCACTTGGCCCAGTACGACCCACCGGGCACCACTAGAACACCTTATGATGGGGCTGCTCCAGCGTGGGGGAACCCACCTTGCAGCCTCCCCATCAAGCTGCAACGCAACCCATCAGCCCAGCCTTGCAGAGACCTTGCCAACACACGGTGTTCCCACCCCTGTGACACCAGGGATGCTGAAGGCTGCAGGCTGCACTGCCACCCCGGGGAGGGGACGGCCAGCATCCTGCACCCTCCGGCGTGAAACTGAGCTGGGCAGCGGGGAAGCGCTGCCCTGGCAGGGACTGCCTGGGTTCCTGCTGTGTCCACGGCCTACAGGTGCTGGAGATGGTATGGGGTGGAGGGGGCTCAGGCGGTCCCCGGTGTGGCTGCATGCACGGCAATGCCTGGCAATACGAGGTGCAGCTCGCAGAAGACCCCAGGGGCTGAGTTTGCCTTTGGCAGCTGCACGAGGAGGAGCAAGAAGGAACCACCTACAGTTACTGTATTCTGTAATGGCAAGAAAGGTAAGAAACTAGCAAGAAGCTGTGTCTGTTCCTCTGGCAGGGTGGGCTTCCCCAGAGGAGCCTCAGCAGCCCACGGTACTGTACTTGGCCTCCCAGCCGCGTCAATAGTCCTCGTCCTCCGGGTGGGTGACGTACATGATGGGCACCAGTCCCCTCTCGGAGCCGAGGCTGCACTGCAGCCAGTCACCGTCCACCTTGGAGATGACCTGCAGGATGTCCCCCTTGTTGAAGCTCAGCTGTCCTGCCTCGGTGGCAATGTGATGGCAAAGAGCTTTCACCTCACTGCAGGCAGAGGGAGGGGAGGAAGAGTTAGCTCACCACAGGACACTCACCCCGCTGAAGCCCAGGGGCCACCATGGGCACAGAGGAGCCAGGAGAACACCCCCTGCTGCCACCCAGCTCCCCCTCTCTTGCAGGCTGCAGAGTTGCAGCGGATGGGTGAAAAAGCTGCATCATCTGCCCCAAAACGCCCCCTGGTCCACAAGTACCAAGAGGGCCAGACGAACTGCAACAGGCAGAGCTGTGCCAACCCCAACCCACCATGTCCCAGCACCTGCAGGACGGCCCCATGGTGCCACTCACCAGGGAGGGTGGGGAGACAGCCCCCGGGCCAGCCGCGCCGCAGGGGGCATTTCAGGTGGCTCTGGCCGGGGGGACTCTGGCTCAGGGGCTGCTTCTCGCCACATGCTTGCCCCAACCGTCTGGGCCACCAGCTGGAACACGGACTTGTCCAAGCTCAGCCAACCAGAGGGCAACCTGCAAGAAGGAGACAGAAGCACGTAGCGGCAGGGAAGCATACCTGGGGGCAAGAAGCCACCGCTCTCGTGGCAAGGTCACGCCTTAGAGGTCTGGCTCCATGCTCAAAGTGCACTGCGGTCCCCAGCATCCTCCAGACACAATATAGCTTAGACTGGGAAGGACATTTCCAGTGGCCATAGAACGTTATAGATGTTGTATGTTCTAGGTGACCATAGTACGGGTATAGACGGAGAGGCAGTGCCGGGAAGTCTAAGCTACATGGGGCAACTTCACGCCTCCTCCTCCTCACCTGTTTGTGTACAACAGGGATGGCTCCATGTTCTAGACTCAGTATTTGTTTTTGGGAGGGATGAGGTGATGATAGGGGCCATTCAGCAGGGGCCCTTTCCCTGGAGAGAGGACTTAGGAGCCGAGGCAGTGGCAGAGCTCAGGCAGAAGAGGAAAGCCCGTGAGGTGGATTGAGCAAGGGTAGGAGCTGAGGGGAACAGTGGTGCGGGAGGAATTAAGGCAGGTGGGCAGGGCTGGGTAAGAGTTACAGACCTCTCCGTTCACACGCTGCCTCTGGTGTACCGTTGTGGTGTAGCCCAGCGGCCGGCTGTTGGCCCGACCTCCACCCACAACCGCATGTTAACCACCCCTCCCCAGCCCCAAACCATCCTTGCCCTTACCTGTTAGGCTGCCTGGGCTCTTTTTGCACCTTCCTGGACCCAAACAGATGTCCCCACTTGATGGGCTGGCTGCCCTCTGATGCACTGGTGCTACTCTCCTCCTGGGGGGCTGCTGCTGCCGCTCCCCCCACTCTTTGCTGAGTCCCAGTCTCCTTTTCCTTGCTGCGCTTCAGCTCCGTAAGCACCGAGTCTGGGGGGCTCCCCATCCAGAAGGGCCAGCTCCGCTCCTTCACCTCTTCACTGACCGGTACCTGCTGGGGCTTTTCCAAGGGCTCTTCCATGGCTTCAGGACTTGGCTTGCTGGCAGCCTTGGGCCTCTCCTCGAAGGTGCCCTCGGCAGTGGGGCAAGCCTCTGCACCCTCCACCACCCCTTCGCGGGGGGGTGGTGCCTTGTGGGTCTCCGATGACCTGGGCACAGCATTCAAAGCCGCCTTCTTCTTCTCATAGCGGATGAACTTTGAGCCTTCAGCCGAGCCCTCGATGTAAATCTGAGAGCTCTGCATGAGCTGGTACCACCATCCCGCCTGCTTGTCCTTCTTGCCCTCCCACGTGCTTTCTCGCATCTTCCTTCGCTCTTCCTCCCTGTCACCATCTCCGCAGGAGGCCCCCACCCCCTTGACCCTCTCACCCGTCGCTTGCTGGGGGCTGTGGTCCGGTGAGATGTCCCCATCTCTGGCACCCACTTTGCACGCTTCGGGGGCGGTGCTGCAGCCGTCGGGATCCTCACCGCTGCCCCGCGTCTGCATCAGCTGCAGGGTGGAGTGTGCGGAAAGCAGCAGGTCCTGCTTCACACGCAGCAGCTCCTTCTGCTGCTGCTGCTCTTTGCCCATCTGCATCAGGTGGTGCTCAAAAAGGAGGTCCAGGTTGAAGGGCAGCAGGGAGAGTGGCTGGAGCAGGAGCAGGAGCTCCTCGAAAAGGGGCTGGCACACACTGTGAGACAGGCACAAGAAGCCCACCGGCTGGTAGTGTGCCAGGATGATATCTGTAAGGCAAGAGACATGAATTAGAGGAGAGGCAAGCCTTCCTCCTTTGCCAAGCCACCAAGAAGCTGCTGAAGCTATGGGGAAAGGGTTGGGACACCAGGTTTTGGTCTGTTGCTGTTGCACTGCTGCTGCAGTGTGAGGTTCAGCACTGGGGCAGGGAGCACCAGATATTCTGGGCAAACTGGCCCAGATCCCACTTCCAGTCGTGCCTGCAGCCAGGACCTGCCTGTCAGACCGTCCACCAGGATGACCTCTGCCACAAAACACCACGGGAGTAGGGTGTGAACAAAGAGCATAAAAGGGTCAGCACATGTGAAAATTCTCCTCCCCACCTCCCAGAGATGAACAAAGAGCTGAGGATCTGGCAGTACCAGTCCCCTGCAGAAAGAGGTGCCAGGCACAGCTGAATACAGTCTTTCCAGGGACCTGGCCAGACTGAACTGTGGATCCTAACAGAGAGAGGGCTAGCATTTCTACTTGCAGCATTCGTCCTTCACTTCATTTGGCCACATCTGCAGTGCCCACCCCCCCCCACCCCCCAGCTTTGTTGTCAGCTCTCACTCCCAGGGAGAGAGTTGGGAACAGGATTTGTGGCCATTTGCCCCCCCGGTGAGATAACAAACTTACACAACAGTCAGGACTTACACCTTATCTCCAAACCCTTTGCTTAGGCTTCATCATCCTAACAGCCCTAGCTATTGCTCACTCCTCCAGCTCTTAATGATGGCTTGACACAGAGGGTATTATTCTGCTCCAGATAACCAGGGTGCTTTCTCTTGCCACACTGCTGGGTACAAAGGCTCCTGTCTGCTCCAGAGAGAAGTGCTGACTGCACACGCAGACCTGGGAAACGTCTGCTGTCAGCCCCCAAACCTGCCAGAAGATACTGGGCTGGACTTCTTGCAGGGCATGGGGCCCTGGGCTGGGCACAGGCTGAGCCAGCAGCACTCCCAGGGGATCCAGCGGGTCGAGGGTGTCTGTCTCACTGTGCACGTAGCACTTAGTTGTGCTGCTTCTAGGCATCAAGCAGCCTGGTTGTGCTGCTGGGTCATCTGCATGCTCTAGAAACATTTCTGGTTGAAAAAACAGATACATCCAGTAAAATCTGCTTTTTGCTTGCCAGGTGGTTTTCCTTTCCATTTCCCATGCCTGAAGGGTTTCAGCTAAGTGTGCACATCTCCATTTGTACAAAGCTCTCAGGCACTGAGCAGGGAACACAGAAACTTGGGGAGGATTAGATCTGGTCTCCCACTGGTAGGCTGAGGGATCTGCACTGGAGGTGATAGCCTTGGGTACTGGCTGCAGCTGGGAAGGGCACGGCTGGCCAGGCTCAGGTGGAGGGTGCATGGAGCTTTGACTTCCACCTGGGACTTCCCTGGTACACTGGGACTGTGCATAGTCCAGGCATAGAATCATAGAATCATTTAGGTTGGAAAAGATCTCCAAGATCACCTGGTCCAATTGTTAACCTAACCCTGCCATCCCACCACTAAACCATGTCCCTAAGCACCACATCTACCTGTCTTTTAAATACCTCCAGGGATGGGGACTCCACCACTTCCCTAGGCAGTCCAGTCCAATGCTTGACAACCCTTTCAGTGAAAAAATTTTTCCTAATGTCCAACCTAAACCTGCCCTGGTGCAACTTGAGTCCTTCAACTCAGGGCAGAGGGGAGCAGCCTAGGCTGAGAGACCAACCAGAGAAATGCATGCCCCCTCCCATTTTCTGCACTGTGCAGAATTTGGCCCCCATGGCAGCCCACAGCCCGCAGGCTCTTACCTTCATGGTTGTAGAGGTGGTTGAACCAGAACTCCAAGGACCGGATACTGCAGGAAGGGAAAACAAGCAGGGAAAGAAAGAGTGAAAATCAATTCACTCCCTTCACACTTGCTGTTCTACAAAAAGAAGTGTGGCTGGAAAAGGGCATTTACACCGTGTGAACCCATGAACCCCAAGACCTAGTGAAAGGATGGAGGCTCGCTGCCATCGGCATGCACTGTCCACAGCCGCCCAGCCTGCCACGGAGCCATCCAGTTTGCTTTACATGAGGCATTGTGCAACCTTAACCCCTAACCATGTTTCCAGCAAGTTTCCTCACTGTTTAGCTCCTATGTCCTTGGCAGAGCTTAGCTTTGCTGAGAAGGCCTCAGGCAGAAGAGGCAAATCACCTACAAATGCAAGACCATTGCTCAGGCTTGGCGCAAAATATGCTGGTATGCTGTGCCAGCAGGGGAGAGCTGGGCCACCCTGGGTGGGGAGAGCAGGGCAGAGCTTGCTCCTGCTTGTAGGGGTCCCCCAGCATTTGAAGATCTCGGGGACTCTCTTGCCACTGCCAGAGCTCTTGCTGACCAGCAAAGAGGCATTGCTGCCTTCTTCTGTTTAATACTGAGTGTAGCATGCACACTCCTTATCCAAGCTGGAAGGGCCAGACTTGGGTCCCAGACCAGGGCAATTTCTCCTTCAGAACCTCACGCACTGGGATTCACTGAAGCTCCAGGAAGCAGTAATTTAATCAGGGATTTCCAGGATTAATTCATGCATGTCTTATGTCTAGCTCTGTATGAACCCTGACAGACAGACTCTTCCCACCTAATGTTCTGGGGCTAAAACAAGATGACTATATTCTTCAGTGGGCTACAGCCACCCCTTCTCAGCCCTGGCCTGGTAGAATAGGTTTTGATCCTTCCAGGGTGCCCTGAGGCTCACAGCTTCTTCCTTCCCTCACCTACAGCTGGGGAGAGGCTTCCCAGGTTTCTTAAGTCTTTTCATTGGCCACTGTGCCTGCCTGCAGACAAGGACCAGCACCTGCAGTGACATGCAGCCAGCCCAGGGAGCCTGCTTACTTGAGGAGGCCAAAGATGAATGCGTTGAACCTCATGGTGTGGTTGGTGAGCTCCGTGTACTGGCTGATCTTGCTATAGAGGCTGTGCAGCAACTTGGTAGAGGGGCCTGTGGAGAGAAGCAAAATGCTGAGATTAGTTGCTGTCAGCAAAGCCAAAATGGCACCACGGGAAGGAGCATCAAGGTAAAGACAGACACTGGCCGGGTGCCCATGCCCATCTATGCATTATCCCTCCATCAAACACCAAGATGAGCTCGCTCCATCCCAAGGGTTACACTCCACAAGGGAGATGGGTTGTGGTCTGCCCCAGACTGTCACTCCAAAACTTCAGGAGAGCTTCAATACCGCAAGGACCTGCCTCACACACTTCAAGGACAACCACAGCCCTTGGCTCAAAATCAGCAGGTAAACAGAGTATTGTGGTGGGTGGTTATAATTTGGGGTGTCTGCAAGCACAGAGATAACCCCGGAGCTGGAGATTTGCCACAGACAGGCTAGAAGGCTTCCTGGCCCTGGATGTAAGCTCTTCATGACACAGAAATCAGTGTGGCCTTGCCATCTGTAGCCTCAGAAAGGAGTTCTCCTGGATGGTAGCCCCTGCCACAATCCAGGGTGCAGACTGGTACCAGCAAAGGGTGCAGGTGTTGTGGGCGCGCTTCAGCCAGGTGAGCTGTGTGTGCAAATGTTGTTACAGCCCTGGAGAAAGCACAGCTCTGACTTACCAGGTAACTGTGCAGGGCTAACGACCCTGGAAACAGCGGGGGAAAAGGGCATTCTTTCAGGTTTTTTTTTTTTTCTTTTTTTCATTGCTAGGGCATTGACCATAAATATTTGGGCAGAATAGAACAGTGGCTCTCCTGTCTCGCAAGAGAAGGTCAGCGTGCACCCTGTTCCATGCAGGGAGATGGGTATTATTCTGCAACCCCATCCTTACAGCCAGCTTTCCCCAGCACCTCCCAGCCACAACACTGGAGTACCGCAGAGCGATGGGCATCGCTGCACACCCTCCATACCTAGCTGGGTGGATGCCTCCACCACACTCCAGGGGATGTTCCTCCTCTGGCCAATGATCATGTCCAGGACGTAAGCCTTGAGCCCGTCACTCAGAATGTCGCGGACAGCAGGGCACAGGTATTTCAGGATGAGATGCCCCACGTTTGGGCTCACAGAGCTGTTCCCAAGTTTGGCCTAAAGGAGAACAGGCAACAGGGAGAAGGTTGGTAACTGCTCCACAAGGTACAGATGCATGTGAACAGTCCAGCCTCACTTGCCTACTACAGACATCCAGCAGGCAATGTCCAGGCTACGACGACGCTCGGCAGCTCCTTGAATAGGCAGGCTCTTCTCCTTCACCCCTGCTGCCTCATTACACCAGTTCTGGGTTTCTCCCTGCAAGGTGTGCCCCAGGCTGGGATCAACCAACAGCTTGGGAAGAGAATATCCCAGTTTGGAAAGAGGATGTCCCAGTTAGAAGGGATGCCTGGTTCTCCCTACAGGTATAACAAGGCTGTCCTGCTGGAGGAAGAAAAGAGTAGGGGATCTTTCTGCTGCTGTAGATTTTCTTGTTGCTATTTCTGAAGCAGGAAGCAGCAAGCCACCCAGGAACTACCAGCACCGATGGGTTAAGGAACACTTAACTCAGTGACATGCCGAGCTATAATTCCTAGGGATTACTATAAATAAACGGGGTGAGGGCAAAATGGATGGACGGAGGTCAGGTTGGGGTGAGGAAGCACGTAAGAGCCCAGCATCAGCAGAGCAGGGACATATTCTGCTGCAGAGAGTCCCTGAGCTGCCGAGGGGTCCACCCAAAGGGGTCAGCCCCAGGCCTTACACATCGTGTCGGGGGTGCCAGGCGGTTCTGTTCAAGGCACAGATTTTACCAGATGAGCCGGAATTACACTGGCCAGTTGGCACAGGTCCACAAAGGCCCTGAACTGAGACTGAACTTCTGGGTCAGGAATAATCCCGCCAGATCCATTGGGCGTGGGAGCATCAGGGATGGGTGCTGCCTTTTTTGACAGGTGAATGCTCAGCCTGTGGCACACTGACGTATAGTGAAACCCCAGGTCAAAACCACAGCACTGTCTGGCAAGTAGAGTAGTGGGGAAATGCTGCTCTTATTCCCCAAAACAAAATTGCAAGTATAAGAAATTCAGAATGAAGCCTTAAAAAGCTGTGGGAATCCCAGCAGCTCCAGTTACACCGCAGAGCAATCTCCGCATCAGCAACAATTGTAATTAGGGGCAAATTACTCTGGGCTCTGAGATAAGATTGAATGGGCTTGGAATCTGTCCCAGCCAGGTTTCTTCTTGGGGATGGCACTCCGGGGCAGTTGTCATGTCCAAATATTGTCACATCGCTGCCCCAGAGTCCCTGTGACTGAGGCCGAGCATTCAGCTTTGAGAGGAGGCACCACAAACATGCTGAGTGTCAGAGGTTTGCAAACGCTGGCTGGTACAAACAGAAGTGAGCTTGCTCTGCTTCTCTGTTTTTCCAGAAATGGGAGATGAGGGGAGCACAGGCCAAGGACAGTCAGCCCCATGGGCAACTTAAATGCACTCTAAAGCTAGCGGGTTCGTGGCAAGGGCTACAGGGGAAGCCCCCCTGACCCAGATGGGCAATGGCTGATGCACTTTTTTATCATTATGGAGCCCTGTGACACATCGAGGGACTGGGGACACTACACTGTGTCCTGGAACCAGTGCCAGAACAGAATCACGGGACATGTGGAGGACGGAGACAACTCTCCACTGTGTGAGAAAAAAAGAGCTGGTGCGCTGCATCAGACCAGAGGTGCAGCTGGCCTGGTATTCGCCACGAGTAAGTATGTAAGAGACAGCCAAACCAGAGCAAGCATATGTAATACTCGTCCCTAATACTCTCACAGCCTATACCTACTTTCAACTCAGAGACTACCGAAGCTGGACATTATTCCTATGTGTTTGGTAGACCTCAGCGAATTTTCCTCCCCTGTGTTTTTCTGATCTTCCCTTAAATCCACGTACTCTTTAGCACTCCCAGCATCATGCAGATTTACTATCCGCTACATGGTGTACCATTGCCTTTGTTTGGTTTGTTCTTGGTATTACTACTTTCATTGGACACCCTGTAGTTTTTGACTGGAAGAGAATGGAGAGGCAATCTTTCTCCATCCTCTCCATGCCACTCATGAAGTTGAGAAGCCATACTAGAAGCAAGACGTACCTTCACCCCTGGATCCCTGCTGGTTCCAAAGTGAGCCACAATCAGGTCAACAGCAGTGTTGATTGCCTTCACCAGACCTAGAGGGAAAGACAGTTAGAGAGCTGCCCGAGGGGCTTCTAGAACAGGCCGTGACCAACCACTTCATGAAGAAGCCCATGTCAGCACACGTGCCCTCTCTGCCAAAAATATGCAGAGTCCTACCTAACTCCTCACCAAATCTATCCCTGCTGGTTCCAGCATTCATGTATCAGGTCAACAGTAGGACAACCTTTAGAAGTGGCTGAAGCATAAGACACCCTGTCCATGTTCCTAAGGGACATGGACCATCACCTCCATGCACCATCTGTTGAGGAAGCAGAGATGGGGCAAGGAGTGCCACTCAGAGGCAAGGAGTGTTTTGCTGCTTTGGTCCTACAGAAGGAAGCCATGCATTTGGCAAGCTATGAAATGACTTTCAG
The DNA here is from genome assembly GCA_017310255.1 of Butorides virescens. NCBI lineage: Eukaryota > Metazoa > Chordata > Aves > Pelecaniformes > Ardeidae > Butorides > Butorides virescens. Next base: position 2,102 of record JADKXX010010139.1, on the reverse strand, counting down.
TAACAAGCCAGTAGTGGGTAATCTGACATCTGCATCACTATGATGCAAGAAGAGAAGTGCCATAGAGGAGAAGGCTGCCATCTGGTAATCACCCACACATAGCTAGCAAAGGCATGGGAACCTTTCTGCACCTCCCTTGCCTGTGACTTGATACCGAGGCAGCTGTCAACAACCCAGTCCCCAAGCCTACCTCTAGCATGGATCTCATCACAGCCACCTCTTGTCCTGCTTTGGAATCCTTTCTCCCACCCTTTCACATAAACACTTTACCACGTAGGACCCAACAGACTTTTCACCTAAACTACGAAATCACAGGCGAGCACATCTGCAACACCACACGGATTCACAGGTCTGCCCTTGCGTACTGAGACAGGGGTGGCAGCATGCCCTGCCTTAGGGTCATGCTCCTGTGCCTGCATGCTCTTTCTGCCCTTTCTTGTGGACCGAAGATCCTTTCTAATCAGAATTCCTGGGACAAGCAGCTCAAACGTACTCCACGGCACATTGCATGTTGCAGAGAACACAAGAACCCACTGTGGAAACAGCCATCAGTCCAGGGGGACATGTAGTTATGATGCTACAGTAGAGAAGGGCAGGGAAAGAAACCATCTCACCAGAGGTGATGTGATACAGAGAAAAGCACTGTTCACCTTATGCTGAGCTACGCCACTCTCTTCCACGAGAGATGCATGGACTCACCTTTCTTCTGCAGCAAGTCGATGGAGATGGACTCCGTGTTGCCATCTGGGGAGAGGCAGAACTCAGCGGGGGGTTTCTCTGCTAGTGAGAAGTAGTCAGGGAAGAAGTCAGTGTAGGTAAGCTGCAGTTGCCTCATAGACTGTCCTGCAGGGCCAAGACAGGGGGAGAAGGATCAGCCCCGAGCCCTTATACCAAAGCCTCTCCCACATTGTTTGCTTTTCCCAGAAGCAGCAGGAATCTTCACACTAGCCTGTCCGAGACTGGGACAGCAAGGCTACAGGGTTGTTACCCTCCCAGAAATAGTTTGCAACGTGAGCCTGTACAGTTCAGCCCCGCAGCCCACCCAACATCTAGCTCCAGCTTGACTTGGGGGCCTGTGGGCACTGGAAGATGCTGTGGAAGGTTCACTCCCATGGGCTGGTGCTAAAGGAAGCCTCGCTGCACCAGACTCTCAGGGCTGCTGTGCAGATAGCCCCAGCAAGTGGGGTCAAAAGTAGAGCACAGACAGAATTCCTACTTGTCACACACAGGCATGCACAGGCAACAAACTACTTGTCTTCTGCCTGTCCCCTGGGACGGTCTCTGTTTTCATAGAATCATAGAATGTTTTGGGTTGGAAGGGACCACTAGAGGTCATCGAGTCCAACCCCCAAGGGGTTTTCAAGGGGTGACTTCTGCAGGAGCTCTGTCATGTGCTCGATTTCCATCTGGTTGATTCCTCAGCTCTGTTACACTAGGTATATTCCCATGAAGGAGGGATGGAGAAACTGTTTGGGTTAGCGGAGTGAGGAGTAGAGCTTTGGGGAATTCCCTCCATGACTTGGGCTGGCCTCAAGAACGCTCTCCCTCCCAGCAGACCCCTCTGCTCCTCTCAGAGGCACCTCAAAGGTGCAGCCAAAAGCAGCGTGTCCCCCTCAGCCCTTCCTGCACAGGTTTTGGAGGCCAGAGAAGACCTTAAGGGCAGAGCATAGAGAAGACAGAGCCCCATGGAGCCCTACAGTGTTGCCAGCTGCACCATGAGAGCTACAGCCCAGAACCTAGCATGCTGCCAGGGTTGGGGCAGAGGGGCAGACACCATGGGGCACAGACACAAGATCTTCAAGGACGACAACTCGTGAACGAGACATGAACTACAAGCTGGACACAGTCCAGGAGCACATGCTGAGGTCTGAGCAGGCTCTTGGGCCGTTCACTTTTCCATTCAATCCAGCCCAGAGCCAGACCTGACTGATCTCAGCTTGTGGAGAAGAAGGGAGGCTCCACACGGAATGCACCCATCAGTGTGGCAACCTTCACCCTCCTCTTGTACCCCTTGGCCCTACTGTGAGCAGATGCATCATCCCTCCTTCTCAGAGCAAGCAGAGCAGTCATGAGGCCAGGCTGACCCTGAGCCCCAAGGGATA